>MU182822.1:254166-269361 GCA_016904865.1 Pissodes strobi
ATTTTTAGTAAAAAGTACGGGAACGGTTAAATATCTTCAAAATCGCTAAGTCTGCATTTACAAAATTCGGTACCGGAGTTTTCCGGGCATGCAGAATTGAACCATGATATTGACACTGTTGCCAGATTTCCCAGTTTTGCAATACACGTAGTCATTTTGTTATCTTAAATGGAACGCCCCTTTTGTTTTTATTGCAATAAATTGGGTGCGCCAAATTTAGTAGGATTCCAAATTTTCAAAATTTTATCTATTATGTGCTGAGATATGACAACATCACATTTTTGACTACGTTTACCGCAAAACTGAGAAATCTGGCAACAGTGTCAATATCATGGTTCAATTCCGCATGCCCGGAAACCCCCAGGTACCGAATTTTGTAAATGCAGCTTAAGCGATTTT
The DNA here is from genome assembly GCA_016904865.1 of Pissodes strobi. Taxonomy (NCBI): domain Eukaryota; kingdom Metazoa; phylum Arthropoda; class Insecta; order Coleoptera; family Curculionidae; genus Pissodes; species Pissodes strobi. The sequence goes on from MU182822.1 coordinate 254,566, forward strand.
GAAGATATTTAAGCGTTCCCGTACTTTTTACTAAAAATGCGTTGTTGTCACATCTCAGCAACTAAAAGAGATACAATTTTGAAAATTTGGTGTCTTACTAAATTTGATACGCCCAATTTATTGCAATAAAAACAAATGGGGCGTTCCATTTAGATAACAAAATGACTCCGTGTAGTCCAAAACTGGAAAATCTGGAAACAGTGCCGATATCATGGTTCAAATCTGCATGCCCGGAAACTCCCAGGTACCGAATTTTGTAAATGCAGCTTGAGCGATTTTGAAGATATTTAAGCGTTCCGGTACTTTTTACTAAAAATGCGTTGTTGTCACATCTCAGCAATTATAAAAGATAAAATTTTGAAAATTTGGGACCTTACTAAGTTTGATACGCCCAATTCATTGCAATAAAAATAAGTGGGGCGTTCCATTTAAGATAACAAAATGACTCCGTGTAGCACAAAACTGGGAAATCTGGCAACCGTGCCGATATCATAGTTCAATTCCTCACGCCCGCAAACTTCCAGGTACCGAATTTTGTAAATGTAGCTTTAACGATTTTGAAGATATTTAAGCGTTCCGGTTCTATTTACTAACCCTGTATAAAACAATTGCAGGAAATATAGCAATTTGTCACTCTTTGTCAAGGAAAACGTACTTAAACGTTCAGAATTAATATGCCTTTGTCTCCGTCAATGTTGTGTAAACAACAATATGTCAAATAAGGAAAGAATATTTTTCTACCCTCTCAAATGCATTAATGGGATCGTCTGCGCAATTCCCTCTCTATTCTCCCTGCTGCCTGCCGGCAGGCAAAATTGCAGTTGTGTCGAAGAAGTGCAGTACAAGCGTTCACACGTAAAACATCTACCTCTCGTCGTAGCTCTGTTGACGCCAAGATATTAGGCCATTTTCTCATTTATTTGCGCAGATATTTAGAAAATATCTGGTCCATTCTGTTTCCCTATTTCAAAACTGAATTAGGGACTCTTTTGGGCATTTTAACGCAATTTCTCAAGACATACAAGTTGTAGCGTCTCTCCCGTTGCCGATTGAAGAAGGTAAAATGGCTGTGGGAAAATTGTGGTAAGAAGTAAGACAGATCTATTCCTGTACTCAAGATTCGAATCAAGTTTCGAACTCTTATATCTCTGGTGAGGTTAAGTTGAGAGAATTGCAGAAAAAGCAAAGTAACAAGGTATTGAGTGTGACAGCAGAAGCAGTTAGTTTAAATAAAAGAAAGTTTGATTAAATTCAGGAAATAAAGGAGCTCATGTTTCAATTCACAACCTATGAATAAAATCCCACCAACCTATCTTAATACAGTCTGCTAGCTAAAGTCGTCAATTATAAAGTTAATTACCACCCTCTCCTTTGTGGCCATAAATTATTTCAAATTAATTGTTTATACCGACCATAAACTTAGTGTTTATCTTTGAATGATATTTTAGAACGTAGATGGTTGACCTTGTAATTTGTATTAATTGTTTTTAATTAGTCATTTTAATTACCATTTTAGTAAATAATAATTTTTAATTTTATTACTGCTTTGATGTGGGTAAGTTGTTTTAACAGTATTGCCACTAATAAAAAATCTAATTTAATTAAATATATTACAGGCTCAAACTCACCAATAATGCAGGTCTAGCCATTGTTTGTTGAAAACCTATTTTGATTTCCTGTAAGCAAACAATAGTATATTGTACAAGTGCTAAAAATTATACTTTTCACACGTGTTGCACCCTATAATTTTTGATGTGTAAACATCTTACGCGGCGGTATGACGGTAAATCTCGGCAAATGGGACGGAAATATGGGGACGGATATGTGTAAACTCATATGCTTAATTTTTATTTACAACTGCAACTGTATTATTTTACGTCCAATTTTCCCATTTACTCATTTGATATTAAAATTTCTCTAGAGCATTATATTTTTCCACACGCTGGCTGCTAGAGTAGTTCTTAGTGTGTTTTAACCATTATCAAGCCAGTCGTAGAAAAAATAATATTCATTAGAAGTCATTTCAAATAATTATCTCACAAGTTTTGAATTGCACAAAGCCTTTAGCATTTTACGTTTCGCAAATTGCCTCATTCAATAAATTAAACATCAAGCCGTCACTGCCAACAAAGAAAAACGTGCGCCTGCAAAGTTTTCAGTCCGATAACGCTATATAACAATGTGCAAAGAAAATAATGAGATGATACGGTTTTACAAAGGGAGCAAAAATGCTGGAATATTATTAATGCACGTTGTTATCGTTACCTTCACTTTTCCATTACTGTGCTGTACTCCCATTGTTTTATCAAATTAATACCACTGGCACACAAGTATGGAAAATTCTACTTGACTGTTACGGGAGGGAAATATGCTTTGAAACAAAATAGGCCAGCTCTTGATTAAAATTCTATCGAAAGTCCTATATGTAGAATTATTAGTATGATAACTTAAGCATATTTATTTGTTTGTCATTCTGTATTATGAAGGTAGAACACCCTGTAGGGTCGAATAATTAGGTATTTTATAATAACCACTATTGATTAGTAATTAAACAATAAATGTATACATTTAACTGCATATAAACACGGCAGAATATATTGAACGTATAACGTATATAAGTTATAATAAGTAGTACATGTAAGTTACAATATTTTATTAGCATAAGCGTATATTGTGTATTGTATTGTATTAGGCGTTAGGTGTTAGGAACCCAGTTAACAAAGACAATTGAAATTAATGGGCGACAAGTTTAATAGTATATTAAAGTCACTCATGGATATAAAAACTAATTTAACAAAACTAAATTATGAAAGGAGAAAAACACCCATGTTGGGAATCTAAGAGCTCGTAGGAAGCGTTTTACGGATGCTCTATACATGTCGCGAACATCCACCTAAAATATATGAAAATCTATGTAAAATGACCTGGTGAATCCGAATTTTTTGTTCGCCCTTTGATCCGGAATTGCGAAATAGGTCAAAACAAAACTTTTTTGAAAAACCAGAAAAATATGACTAAAATATTATTTTTTGCAAACTACTGTATAACTTGCTTAAATGATGTCCGATTGATCTGAATTTTTGATATGATATTTTTCAATCCCTTCTTAAGATGATACCATATATTAGAAAATTTTAAAAAAATTACATATGGGCCTAAGAACTTTTTTTCATCTCCTTTACACAAAATATCGTCATTTTGCAGTGTAAAATACTCGATCGAGAAAACTTTTTTATCATTCAAGTTAGGTCGGTACTATGAGCGACAAAAGTGTTCCTGATAAACCAAAGAAACTTTTTTATTTAAAACTTTTTTTGATACGACTTTTAGTTTTGAATGTATAATTATTTAAAGTCGTAGAAAATTTTAAAGAGACCGCGCGCCCCATGCCGCGCTATATACTTCTATTATCGCTGTTTGATGTAGGGGAACGAATAAAGCGGCTATGCGAGAGAGAAAGACAGAGAGAGTCCAGGTGTCACGGACATTTATAAGTGCAGCAAAGAAGCATGATATTAGTTACAAACTTAAAATAATTGTGCATTACGGGATTGGTAAAAATAATGTTTTTATATTTATAATTATGGTAACATAGTAGATGGGTAGTACCTACAATACTGGAAATAAATTGCACAAAGGTTTTTATATACCTACTTACTATTCAGTTTTTAACGCATTTTCCTTGACACAGACAACTTATATTACATTTTACATTTGCTTTTAGGCATTTGCACTTTGCTGAACATTTAAATAATTTGCAATTACAAAACGGAGAGAGTTTTAAAAATTTTGGTTTGGCGTCCTTAGTCATCAATTTTGGTATTATATAATTGCATGTGAGTTCATATCCAAGTTTTAAAATTTTAGGAACGTCTGGCTTTATCATCAAGAGGTTTATTTTATTACTAGCATTTGATATAAATTTTTCCAATCAGATATATTCACTTCATCTCGTATTTCATATGTTCATATGTCATATGTTTTCGATCTTCTGTATCTCTCTGTTTTCTTTAAACTTTCTTCAAAATTGTAGCGGTCACCAACACATACGACGAGACGACAGTTCTGGCGCTTCATTTTTAATATTAATGAGATGTATTTTAAAAATAATTCTCTAAATTTTCAGCAGTTAAAATTCTGGTATCTGAATAAGTGTCATCATATCTGGTCGGGATAAACAAGTGCTTTTATTATTGCTTAAAACCATAAAGACGGGTGTGGTATCTTAATTAACCACTTTTAATGGACAGTATAATATAGGGTGGTGAGATAAATTGAAACATGTATTAGGTATTGATATAATTTAATAACGCAGGTGTAAATTGCATTTAAATATAATGGAGATAAATAAACAGTGTTTTCTATGTTAAATAGAAAATATATATGTACAATTCTTAGACTAAAACTTTCAATCACTCATCATTCGTTCAAGTATAAAACTAAAATTACAAAAAGTTTCTTAAAATTAGAAATGTCTACTGAAGAGTCTTGATTGTTTGATTTAAAAATTAGTTTTTATCTTTTCTTATTTTAATACTTCGTTCTCCAACTTAGCAACTTTCACACAGCATACCTTTTCACTTTGACTGCTTTACCTGCCTTGCTTTACAGGAATTCGACCAGCAATGTCAGTCTGCCTTCCGCCATTTTATGTTCCAATTTCCAACGGGAACGGGGATGCTATCGTTTCTAACTTCGAAGAATTGCTTTAAAAAGCTCAAAAGGAGGTCTTTGTCCAACCTTGGACAAAGATAACTGAGGTGCACGAAATATTTTCTAATATTCGTGCATACAAGAGAAATTGGCCCAAAAAGGAACTTGACCTTTGGCCGGAGAACAGCACGTTTTACTGCTATTTAAGCGAACGTCTTAACTGAACTGAGAGGCTAGAGAGCAGACTGGACTGATCTAGTACATTTTAGTGGATGTAAGACACTTTCAAACTAATTAATTTCCTCAAACAGACCTAGTACAGGGCTAGATGTTTTTGGCGCGGAAACTAGGAGAGCTGTGACTAGACAGATCCTACGCGAATGAGTGTTTGCTACGCACTGACTTGATTATTTCTTGCTTTGAACAGGTTGCCTAGCGGCAAAACCACATACTAAAAGTGGGCGGTAACACATATCGAATTCATTTGAGATTACAAGGGTAGAAGCTGTTTTCTTTCTTTATTTGACAGACTGATTGTTCACAAGGCTGACGGAGACAAAAATACATTGAATTGAAAACGATTAAGAACGTTTTCCTTTACGAGTGAAGAGTTGCTGAATTGTAATCTGTTATATTGAGAGCACTGCTGTACAGGTTCGAATTAAGGGATCGTTCGTCTAGAGTTGGACTAAGTGGTTTTAAAGAACTTGACATTTGCTGATTTAAACGTACAAATTGGGTTGTACCCGGGGTGAAATAAATATATTCATGGATTTATTATGGCTCATTCATTCTACATACATACAGGGTGTTATCACCAAACTATACGGTGAAAAACGATAGTTTTTACACGTGTTGGGGTGTTTCCCCAACAATATCTATTATATATGCAGAGTTAAAAGTACAATTTTTTTCTATTGGCATGCAATACAGCTCAGTAGGTTCTTCTTTTCATTCTTTTAACACATGCTTATAGAATTTGGATTTGTTTCCCTTTCTCATAATAATATTGTTTTTTGAATCAATTTAAAAAAGTGAAGATGGACAAGAATTCCATTCGTTAGAGAATTCCCAAATTTATGTTTCGTCATCAAGTTTTTGAGTAAAATGTAGATTTCTTAACATGTTTGCATCACTTTCATATAACACCCGCAACAGCTTTTCCTTTTTGCGTTAAATAGATTTAACTTTAATCCTTCAATTTTTTCTGCGTTTTCCTTGTTTATCTTAACTATGGCGGCCATTTCTATTTATTCTGCTTTATAAATATTGCTTGATTCGCTAATATTTCCGGAATAATTATTCACCAATTCCTTAAGGTCTGATTGAAAGGGATTAATTTTTTGTTTTATGATTCTTTTAATTTCTAATTTATTTATATGGAATAATGATGAACTTCTTTTACATCATGTCTATACAATTCTCACCAAATTCTTGAATTCGGTGCAAGATTTGTTGGTCGTTAATTTTTTTTACTATTTTTCAGATCTCATTCTGCTTATTAAATGTTAATATCTGTTTTCCTTTCCTTAAACCCTTACTATATTACCACCGAACATTACCAATGAACTAGAAGGTTTACTCTAAGCATCGCCCCCCGCAATTCCCTCCTTGCCCCCCTCCTTGCCTCGTTGCGGAACCTTGTGAAATGCTGGTTAACTGCTCAGACCTCGTGCCACGTTTCACCTCGTTTCGTCTAAGGTCTGGCGTCTCGCATTTGTAAGCGCTACATCAAAAGTGCTGACTGAGAGTGGACCTTCTAATCTCTTGTTAATGTTCTGTGCTATTACGACTTTTATTGCATAATATACCAACATCTGAATGAGAAGAAGTAGGTACATCGTTTACCAGTTTTAGAGTCGGTTTTAGGTTTGGAAGCATCATCCTCCGATTCAGATTATTTTATAAGCGCTTCTTGTATAAGTTCGTCTACACTTAGCGTGCATAAACAGAATTTAGTGATAAAAACACTTCCCTTTTGTCATCATTATATTTTAAGAGCTATGAACTGCTTATCGGATTTTTCTTTACAGGCTTGAAATAATTAATGAATGCTCTCTTTTGTAACGCCCTGTACCGTTTCCATATATACTACTTGATTAGCAAAAACGCATTTTTAAAAAATCTATATTTCGTCTCATATTTTGTCTTGGACAAGAAGACACAGTAAACACACAAGAACGATTATTATCATAATTATTATAAAAATACTAACGTCAACTATGATATTGTCGAAGCACGTGTAATAGACTAAAGGTAACCTGTAAACTCCTACTAAACAGGGATTCCCCATGCTGCTGCTGCAATAAATTATACACACACTCGTTGGTCGAAGATTTTAGGTCGGTCGGCCACCGATATTAGGTGAACTTTTAGGCGCGCCGTGGTTTCAATAATTATTAATATGAAAACCAGACGATTTTTGAAAAAAAGTTTCAAATAAAAAAACTTCCTTTATTATTTGGCTACAACTTTCTCGCTTATAGTACCCATCTATCTCTAAAAATAAAAAAGTTTTTTCGATCGAGTAATTTGTCATGTAATCGAGTAAAATATTAGGTGTCCCATTGAAAAGAAATATCACCAAAGGCACATTAATTAATCCTAATTATGTTTTACATTAAAACCGTCTTAAGATATGTTTGACAAAAGCCATATTAAAATTTCATGTCGATCGAAGTAAAAATAAGGGAGATAGAGAGATTTATATAACAAATTAAAATCTTGCAACAATTTTCAAAATTTTTGGAAATTTGCCAATTACTCTGATTTCGCAATTCCGGATCAAGGGGCGAACAGAAAATTCGATTCCGGCAGGTCATTTTACATAAGAATTCATATTTTCTAGGTGGATGTTCGCGACTTGTATAGAGGTGGTCGATTTCAGCACCTCTGGGTCCCAACTAATAGTTCAAACTAGAGTTGGGAAAGCAAAACCCATTTATTCTCAATTAAATAAAGAAATATCTGAAATTAGCGAAAAAATAAGTAAGTCGGAAGTGGATGCAGCGGATGTTCGTTGTATCAATACCACTATTGCGGAAATTAAAAAAGTATATCAGGAAATTTTAAATTTTGGAAATAATGAGGAAAAGAAAAATTTAAACATGTCTGAATTTGACCTAAAAGTAGCTATGCTGTTGCCCGTACTAAATGATTCGGAAGATACTACACTGAAATTAATCGAATAGGCTGAATTTTATGACTCTATACTTAGTACCGAAGGTAAATCTATGTTAATTAAATTTATTCTCAAAACACTTTCAAACAGTGCAAAATTGAGGGTTAGATCTAATTATGCTATGCGTTCCCTATTAGATGATATAAAAGCAGATCTTTTAACTAAGAAATCGCACATTGCCCTTCACGCAAAGTTGTTTCCAATTAATTAACAATTTCCCAGGCAGATTGAGATGCTAGTGCATTTGACACTCTAAGGCCGATAAATGAAAAAATAGCCATAGAAAGATTTGCTAGCGGACTTAGAAATCAAAGGCTTAGTACCTTCATATCTTCCAGGGATTTTGGTGTCTTAAAAGATGCGATTAGATCTGCACAAGACGAAGACATATCTTTCCAAAGCAATAACCAACAGATTTTCAGTATTTCAAACAGAGGTAGGGGAAACTATAACAGATATTTTTCGAGAGCTTTTAAATTCTGACAGACATAACAACAATAATCATAGATTTTTCAGTAGTAAAAACCGCAATTACAATAATTTCAACTTTCTTTCACTTGTTCATTAAGGATTAATATCAAAATACAAATTAGATATTATAAATCAAAGCTTATTAAGGTTAAGAAATATTGTAATCTACTAAAATGCATAAGCTATTAAAAGAAATATCACCCTGTCGTAAGTTTGAACTTGAACTTGGAGATTGTTATATAAACATTAAAAGCAAACTATAAACAACGCGAGCAATCAACGGGAGCGACTTTCAACCTTAAGCATGCCATGATCATGACTTTTTTAATATAAATACGCTAACGACCCTTCAGTTCTTCAGACTTTAGTCTCGCCTCCAGCTCCCAAGGTTAGCCATTTGACGACTGCCTTCGGGTTCTATCCGCTCTTAAAGTTAGCCATACGGCTGCTTTAGGTTCTAGTCCATTCCTTCCAAACCTGGTACCGGACGACTGCTAGGACCAGGGGTTTCACAACCTCCATAGTAAAGTTCTGACAAGAAGTTTGTCAGATTGCTGAAAAAGACAAGTGTCTAAATAGTCAGTTAAAAAGTTTAGTGAAATCTTTTAGTGCTCTTAAATAAAACCCAACTCTTAAGAAAAACTATAAATCATAAGACAATAAACAAAGACTTATAAACAGTACCACAAATCGAGAAAACATGCGCAATGTAGTAATCGGGTATAATAGAATCTCATTTTTCTGACCAATAATCATTGTTAAAGTTTTATCGTTAATACATTGTTATTATTATAACCGAAACGTGCTTATTTTATCATCTCTTCTTACCCCACGTAACTCGGTCTCGGTCTACCTCAGTTACCCCCCAGCACGCTGAACAAGGCGTGTCCTCACGAATAGAACATACATTGGTAGAGTAAAGGAAGCATTGAGACCCTGTCATTGTATTAATCGCGACGCGGCTCTTCTCTGAGAAGTTATTCTTTAAGAAACACGCTACCCCCTAAACTATTCGTGACAATATGAAAAGTGAAATAAGAAATAATAAATCGGTACAACTGAAGTTAAATCTAATACAAGCTACTAAACACAGAAGAGTCAACCAGGAAGCAAACTATTATTTTTATTTAATATTTTTAGCACTAAAGTCGATTTTTTTATATGTTTGCCCTTAGAAATTCATGAAAATCTCATAAACTGATTGACATAAACTGAGGCCCGGCGCCTTCACCAAATCTGTCACGTTTATTTTATCCGTGACGCCACACCTTGGTTGGCATGCAAGTTATATAGCTGAGATTTAAGGATCCATCTCCGTCAGGTGAGAAGAGATAATGAAGAATGCACTTCGGTAAAACAATACCAATATCTATTGGTCAACGACTTAATGAAAAAAATTTGGTGTGTGCTTAAGACCGCACGACAGAAGTGAAAACTTCAATGGTTGTTTCGTTTGTCAGAATTTCGATCCGAGCGTTCGTTGCAGAGATACGGGCGAAAAACGGGTTTACCCCCCAAAATTCCCCCTTAAATTGGAGCCCCGGTCTCCCTCGTAAGGCTAAAGGTGGCCCCCCATGGGGCGCACCTACCATAAAAATTTCGACCCCATACCTCTTCCCGTTCTCCCGAAATTAATTATTTAAGCTTTTCCTTCTCCCCCCTCTCCTGGCCAAACGGGGGGAGGTACGGGGTCCCGTTTTCGTCCAGGATCTTCTTTTTACCCCGGCTACGTCCCCTGATAATTTCAGCCCTCTACCTATACGGGAACATGCCAGTAGAAGGAGCGTTACGTTACATATCCGAGCATGACGCGTGATGCGTAACGGCTCGGTCTCATTCAACCCCCGCAAAAAAAACGCAAAACGCGCCTAAAGAAGTTTTCACTTCAAAAACAATAACGTCTATTGGTTAGAGACTTAATGAGTTTACACTAGACCCAATTATTAATACACGCATTGCCTTTCGGTTTGAGGTATGATTTGAATTGTCTTAGTCCCTGTATTATAATAAAGTTCTTTAAGTGTTGTGTTTTAATTTATGTTTGGGTTTGATTATTAATTATTGAAGGTTCTTAGTTTATCTAAATTTCACTCAGCACTTAAAGACACTATAACTTTAACTTTAAAAATCACTTGATTTAGAATTTAGACAGAACTTTAGTAGATTCGACTTTAGTACTTTTCAGGCAGGTACCCCCCAAGAAATACGTTCCTGTGAACTTCACTTCCCGAGTTGGGTCCCAAAATTAGGGTATGGTTAGAACAGCTACCACGCCCCTATGGACTGCAGTAGTTGAGCGGATTAGGTGAGAGACAAAAGCCTGCTGGACTGATAGTCGGCTTGACTATTTATATCGTAAAATCTGCTAACCATTGAAACTTTAAGGTTCATAATTGCCTGCGCTATTCGCTCGCGTTGTTTATAAATTAACTTGTCTTAGTTCAAGTCAAGTTCAAGATCAAACTTAGAACAGGGTGATAATTAATTAGTAAATAAGGTTTAAGGCTGCACGTGGAAGTAATTGAATTGAAACTTTGTATTCCGTGCAAAATCTTTAATAAAAATAAATTGCAGAGCGCTTTCGGCCCTAGGCCATCATCAGTGCTTCTTTGTCAGGAACCAGCACAGTCGAGTCAAACAATCTAATTCTTGGACCCCACATAGGTTGAACATTGAAATTAAAATCAAATTAAAAACTACATGACAAATCACACCGAAAGAGGGGGCTGTTATAACCCATAATTAAATTATGAACAGCTACATCCTTTACGACTTGTTCCTTTGCGGGTTTTAAAAACCCTTTTGGGGGTTTTAAAAACCCGCAAAGGGACAAGTCGTAAAGGATGTAGCTGTTCATAATTTAATTATGGGTTATAACAGTCCCCTCTTTCTGTGTGATTTGTGATGTAGTTTTTAATTTGATTTTAATTTCAATGTTCAACCTATGTGGTGTCCAAGAATTAGATTCATCGCACTCTACCTTAGACGTGCCCCAAGGCAAGACTCTCCCCACCATACCGAACATCAACACTACCATGGCAGAAGTCAAGTTTTCTCACCGTGATATTCGCAAAATTCTTGAAGAACTAGATACGCAAAAGGCATCAGGACCGGACGGAATACCTGCCATCGTGCTAAAGAACTGCGCCAACGAACTAACACCCGTTTTTTCCAGGCTTTTTTCTCTTTCTTACAGAAAAGGGATTTACCCATCCTCTTGGAAAGTCGCTCGAGTGCAACCTGTTCCAAAAAAAGGCAAGAAAACCACGCCCTCAAACTATCGCCCAATTGCCTTGCTTCCAATAATCTCCAAAGTCATGGAACGTGTAGTCAATCAGCAACTACTCAAGTACCTCGAGAACAACAGAATAATCAGCGATAATCAATACGGCTTTCGCAAAGAGAGATCGACAGGAGATATTTTGGCCTATGTCACTCATATATGGAGTAGGGCAATTGAAAACTACGGAGAGTCTCGAGCGATTGCGTTGGATATTTCAAAGGCATTCGACAGAGTTTGGCATGACGGACTGTTCAACAAACTGCCGTCCTTGGGACTGCCCGCCTCTCTCTGCAGCTGGCTGGCCAGTTTCCTTAAGAACCGATCCCTACACGTTGCAGTCGATGGACACATCTCGGACACATTCACCATCAACGCGGGCGTGCCTCAGGGCGCAATACTTTCACCAACTCTGTTCCTCATCTATATTAATGACCTGCTGATCGAAACGAATAATCCTGTTTACAGTTTTGCAGATGACAGTACCCTTGTCTCCCACTTTAGATCAGAAAAACCCTTACCAGCGACTGAGACTCATCACCGCAGACAGGAGCAGATTACAGCAATTAATCAAGACCTGGAGAAAGTTCAAACTTGGGGCGACCGAAATTTGGTCCAGTTCAATGCAGCAAAGACCCAAGCAGCAACGTTTACTAAGAGGGTCAATACAGCGGGCCCTGACATCATTATGGCAGGATCGACCATTCCTTCATCCTCTTCAATCGGGCTGCTGGGTGTCTCGGTCAACAGCAATATGTCATGGCATGACCATGTTGCTAACATCGCAAAATCAGCCTCCCAGAAGCTTGGTGCGCTATTTCGCAACAAAAAACTCTATACACCGCAGCAGTTGCTCTTGCTGTACAAAGCGCAAATAAGACCGTGCTTAGAATATTGCTCACATATCTGGGGTGCCGCACCAAAGCATACCCTAAAGCTGCTGGATTCCATTCAGAAGAGGGCTGTGCGTCTCGTCGGGGATCCGGAGTTGACCCGGAATCTGGATAGTCTGGAACATCGCAGACATGTGGCCGATATGTCTCTGTTTTACAGATACTATCACGGCAGATGTTCCCAGGATTTGGCCCGCATCATCCCGTCCCTGGCAACTCCTGTCAGACAGTCCCGACAGACGGCAGGAGCGCAACCGTTCGTCGTACAACTAGAAACACCTAGAACATCGCTTTACCAGAACTCCTTTGTCTGGCGCACTGCATCACTGTGGAACTCACTTCCAGGACATCTGTTTCCCACTAATTACAACCTACAAATATTTAAGAACCGTGTCAATCAACATCTTCGCACACACACCGCTCGTCGAGCGCCATAGGATCTCCCTTTAGTGTGTGTGCCACTGCCATAAAAAAAAAAAGATTCCTGACAAAGGTTCCTGACAAAGAAGCACTGATGATGGCCTAGGGCCGAAAGCGCTCTGCAATTTATTTTTATTAAAGATTTTGCACGGAATACAAAGTTTCAATTCAATTAATTAGTAGTTTAAATGCTTCTAGTAGTTTACAGTTTGCTTGATTATATGAACCATCCAAGACTTCTGGGAGTTGCTTTAATGGAACTGATACTACAAAACTACCAACTGAGTCATGCTGTACTGTCTTGGAAAAGTGTTTCTCAGCCTGAAGCTCCTCCTCAGAAATAATTGGCTTTAATGGACTTCTGCAAGCTCTCAGAACTTTGCCAACTGTCTAGAATGTCTAAGGTTTTTGAAAAATTACAAGAAGTCCTGATTGATTTTGACATTCCAAATACCCCGAAACAAACCAGCCTAGTTTACTTTTCTGGACGATGGGTTGGCCAGGGCCGAACGAAACTCTCTTGCGGCACACAAATTCCCAAAAAACTCCTGCACCAATGAGAATATCAACAGGTCCAGGCTCAAAAAACTGAGGGGTTGCAAGAGTGCAATGAGCTGGTATATACAATGCTCCTAGATCAAAGTATACATTAGGTACTTCGCTTGTAACTTTAGGTATAACTGATCGGTTAACGTTTGTTTGATAGTTGGAATGACACAATTTGATGCGAATGATACAGAAACTAATCTGATCTATTCCACTGACAGAAGAAGAAATTTTCCTTTGATGAATGTTTAACTTATCTACGCACTCATGAAATACAAAATTAGGCATGGAAGCACAATCCAATAGAGCCCTACATAAATATGTTTCACCCTTGAAACTGGAAACCTCAACCAATGCAGTCGCACGCAAAAGTTGACTTTACACACCTTGAGAGTGTAATGAAACTTTGGAATTCTTTCTTTCATTATTATCAGGAGGATACAACAATGAGCTATGGTGTTGTTTACATTGCTTGCACTTATTGTCACCACTGTGTAAGCAATTTTGTCATAACTTTTTAGATTCAACTGCTTCTCACCGTTCAGAAATAGAGAGTGCTATACATTTAGTGCATTTGTAGATGGCTCTTGTTTGCAATAGTAGCAAGAATTGTAATTTATTTTATTTTTTTGCTCAATTTTATTTAGATCTTCTTTAATAATTTGATTTCTTTTGTCGCTAGAAGCAGAGTCAAATTAAACAAAAAAAAATCTGTTTCTGAAGATTGATTTTCTTCGTCAATGTCATAAAATTAACAGTTGGTCTAGGATTCCGATCTTCAAATATAACCATCTAAATGGAATTTATTACTCGTGTACCCAAAACCAGCCTCAAACTTCGCATTTAAGAAATCCTTTGTGGGTACAAAGCCGTGTGATTCTATGTGTTCGCAAGAAAGCTAAATAAATTTATTAGCTGAACGGTCGTTAGGCTTTAGTACATACTTTTTAACGGAAGTAGGTAATATATTTCCTTTAGAGTGCATGCTAATATAATGTGGTTTTTACCGCGACCGCTAATAGATACAGGTGTTAATTAATTTATGGAAACGTGTACAACAGGGAATAAATTTTACATTGAGTACACGGGGAGGATATTTACAGTCAAGTATTTTTAAGGAATGCAAATATTGTACGTCTGTGGCCTTTTAATATGAAAGGGGAATACAAATTAAGGAAGAGAAGATTTTTTATATTTTTCCATTCCGCTTTGAAGTGAATCAGTGCTTGCTTTTGGGAGTAATTTTCTTTGGTACATCACGCCCTTTTGACTATTAGTGTTGCTAGTTCCCATTTTTTTATGTGCGGCACACACAAAACGAAGGTTCTATACCACTCAACGAGCGATGCGTA
>MU182823.1:0-18291 GCA_016904865.1 Pissodes strobi
TTTCTAATATTGTTATACCTACTCTGTTTCATTGTATTTATTGTACAGCCGTAACTTTTGGAGTGGGGATTTTAGAGGAAGTCCCTTTGTCTTTAATGTCGGTTCTCGGAAGTCTCGAGTGGGCCACTCTTCACAGGCCAGTCATTTGTAGCGGCAGTGTTTGGTGTCGTGGTGGAAGTTTTTGATTGATTTGACTCTTGTGGGATTTTTCACCCTACCTATTTTTTAATTTCCGACCCGTTTACCTTCCCTTTAGTTCATTGTGTTTTTGGTGCCTAGAACTCGCTCCATAGTAGGATTTAGTACTGCTTTTGTCAGGTGAGTTGATTTAATTTTTTTAGTAACGCCATCTTATGAAAATTTTCCCACGCGAATAGTCCTTAATTCCGTTTTAAATATTGTTTTTTAAAGATTGTTTTTTTCTGATTATTTTATTTGCTCAGTCTGTAGATGTTCTTTGCCTCGTGTTTTACGCAAGGCCTTGAAAATGTTGATGCTTAACAGGTTTTTTCTTCAGAGGAGTTTCATTTCCTGGCGATGTGAAAACTCAGTCAGTCATGCCTTTCTTCAGTCCTTCTCTTGGCAGAGAAAGTCTGGTCATCACGCTTTACAGGATGAGTCGGTTCTGTTACCCTTCTATCTTCTTAAACTTAAGAAGTCCTAGTATTGTTGATTTTCTTCGTCAAGAGTCCTGGATTCACCCATTGGATCAAACCGTGAGAGATTCAGCTTATTTAATATATAAATATTTAATTATCGATCAGATTAAATTATGGTCACAAGATGGTAGTCAACCTTTGAACTTTTATTCTTTATTTTTATTTGGAGTGCTACACATCGGTAATTGCCAATTTTCTTAATTTCAATTTTGAATCTTTAATTTATCTTTGTTCATTCTCATATTCTTATAGCTTGAAGTGAAGGTGAATAAATAAAATTAACTGAAGAGTAGTGGCTGTGTGCATGTACGAAACATACTAAATGAAACACAATTTGTATTCCATTGAAATTTTTTTAATCCAAAAAGGACTTCCTATAGAAGCGTAACAGAGCGCTTTTGGCCTAAGCCGCCATCATCAGTGTTACCTGAAAAGTATGTAAAAATACCACCCATTAACGGAAAGTAAGAGGCTGCTGTAAGATTTTTAGGAGAAGTAATTGATATAATTGACATTGTTATATTATCTCAGAATCTTAATATATGGGTGGTTCTTTTACTTACTTTTCAGGTAACACTGATGATGGCTTAGACCGAAAACGCTCTGTTACGCTTCTATAGGAAGTCTTTTTGGATTTAAACATTTTGCATGGAATACAACATGTGTTTCATTTACTAAATAAAATTAAGACAAGAATGCACGGCAATGTATTTATAATTGCCATATTGAAAAGATAGTAAAATAGTTTAACCTCTCACATACGAGATGTTTGTTTACGCTGGATGCCACATGCCTTTGGTCCATCCTGTATTTGTTATAAATCCGATATGGCTTCGGGACAAAGTACTTCTCCTTTTTTGCTTTCCCGATTGGTTCTTTTAATCGTTGTAACTTTTAATGCAACTCAGCACAGATACTGGTTTTTTACCTCTACCAGCCCACCGAACGAACGATAGGTCACCAGACATAGCAGAATCTATCTCATGTTCCTTTAGAGTGGTATTTATTTGATTTACAGGTAAATGCTTTCTATTCAATGGTCCCACAAGAGAATATTTTTTTTGTTAGAAGTTTCCAAACAAGCTTCACCGAGATAAAAAAAATATATAAAAAAAATATACCTCTAAAGCTCTGATTAAACTTAGAACCACTCTTTTACCCCATGTGCCTTCGGTTCCGGCAGTATTCGTTTCGCCTGCATATACGTCAAAAGTCACTACATAACCTGTTATGGCACAGCACATTATCTACTCATACTTTGACTCCACCTTTTATAGGTGCTATGGACATACACTGTTTCATAGTGTTACGACCTTGCAATCATGCTCTCATAGAAACAAATCGTGATGAACACAAATTTGATTTAGATTTTTCCCCAAAATATTCTAAGAGTGATCTTAATTTATACATAGTAATGAAACAATCTTTGTATATCATGCAAAATTTAATCGAAAGGGACTTCTATAAAGAGCGTAACAGAGCGCTTTCGGCCGTAGCCATCATCAGTGTTACCTGAAAAGTAAGTAAAAGAACCCCTGTCAGTGGAGAGTCAAAGAATGCTGTCGAGCTGAGGCAATGCTATTTTCAGTAAAGAATATGATGATGTGAATCACTGTTACATTCAGTTATAAATTTGTTGGAATTTTTTTATATTAGAATTTTTAAAGTGGGTTAATTTAAGTTATAATTTTAAAAATATGATTTTTTATTAATTTTTTTGTGCGTAAAAAGAAAGCAAATGGTGGACTTCTTTCACTTACTAGTCAGTGGAAAAAGGACATATCCATGGAGACAAACAAACAACACAAATCGACAATTGTCACAATTAACTTTCACACATCATACGTCACATATTTGAGAAAATGGTTCACATAATTTAGATTAAAATCCTTAATTAGACAAAATTAAAAGAAAAGCATGGTACGACGACCCCCGCTTTTCACTACTGACAGTCTTGACAAGCAGACTGATGACGCTAATATGCCAAAAAACGGCGGTAATTTTGAATTTTAAGAGCTTTAAAAATGACAAGTATAAGTTGGGAGATAAACATAAAATAAAGTTACTGTAATGGTCCGTAGTTAACCTAAAGTACAAAAAAGAGTTGCTACTATGCCAGATGATACTAACCAAATGCTATAATATGTATTGAGTGACTCAATCTGCAAATGAATACTCGAAAATTCAGTTGACTGCTTAAGTTGTGACTTGAGAGCTGTTTTGGAAGGAAGAAAGTACTTAATTAAGTGAAAATAGAGGACTAACTTAGAGATGAGATTAGCCTGGGCTAACTCAACTCGACGGATAGGAAAGAAAAGAAGGGATATGAAATTAACCTAACTCAACTCATAGAGAACTAACCTAAGGGATGAAATTAGCCTAAGCCAACTCAGCTCGATAGGAGAGGGAAGGAAGAGAAAGAAAGATGACCTTAGCCTGGGCTAACTTAACTCAAACAAAATAAAAATAAAATTAAATTAAATTACATTACTGTAGTAAAAATTGGAAAATTTATTTGAAATTGAAAACGCTTGATCAAGTGACCTTCTTCACCTCCAAAAGTATGGGCGAAAAGTGAATTCAGTCGAGAAGCCTTCTGTGTAATGGAATGCAGGACCTGTTGAGATTGACCTGAGTGTTGAGGCATAGTCCAAAACAGCTCTCAAGCCACAACTTAAGCAGGCAACTGAATTTTCGAGTATTCATTTGCAGATTGGGTCACTCAATACATATTATGGCATTTCGTTAGTCTCATCTGGCACAGTACTTTAGGTTATCTACGGACCATTACAGTAACTTTATTTTATTTTTATCTCCCAACTTATACTTCTTTTTAAAACTCTTAAAAGTACCGCCGTTTTTTGGCATATAAGCGTCATTAGTCTGCTTGTCAAGACTGTCAGTAGTGACACATTTGTTGTGTCACCCAAAAGCGCGGGTCGTCTTACGATGCTTTTCTTTTAATTTTGTCTTGGCTTTTAATCTAAATTATATGAACCATTTTCTCAAAAATGTGACGTACGATGTGTGAAATTTAATTGTGACCATTGTCGATTTGTGTTGTTTGTTTGTCTCCATGGATACGTCTTTTTTCCACTGACAAGTAAGTGAAAGAAGTCCACCATTTGCTTTCTTTTTACGTACAAAAAATTATTAAAAAATAATATTTTTAATATTATAACTTTAATTAACCCACTTTAAAAATTCTAATATAAAAAACATCCAACAAATTTATAACTGAACGTAACAGTGATTCACCTCATCATATTCTTTACTAAAAATAACATTGCCTCAGCTCGACAGCATTCTTTGACTCTCCACTGACAAGGGAGGGGTTCTTTTATAGTGCGCCAAGCGAGTGAACCTTAACGACGACTGAAGGGGGTAGAGGACTACCACGTAAAAAAACTTGCCTTCCCATAGGCGCGCGAGGTTATTCTTACCATATTATTATTGATAATATTGATTAGTTTAAGACGTTAAAATTAATTACAGTTTTTTTTATATTACAGCCTTATAGTACAAAATATGTCATATAATAATACCTCATTTTTATAATAAGGATAGTATTCTATGATATTTGTTGTATGTATATTACATAAATATGTTTTAGTAATAAGTAGAGTTCGTTTCCCGAAGGTTTTGTATTTACGTCATTGATGACGTGGCTTAATTTGGAAAAAAACGGTTTATCGTAGCCAATTCATATAAATTCTCTAGCGTTCAATTTTTGTATTAAAAGTTAGGCAATATTGAAGCAAGTATGTTCCAAAACGCTCTTTATAGAACGTTCGGAATTGTTTTGTAATAAAAATTTTAATTTAGAGAGTTCAGTTAAGAGAGTTATCCGAAATATATAAAAATTAGTTAACCGCGTTTAATAATCACCAAATGCAAGAAAAATATAAGAAAGGTTAAAAATCTTTAAAGATATCATCAAATTAAGGGTCTGATGATATATAGGTTGTGTGGATTTTGCAAATTTTCTTTTTTTTCGCTAGAAAAGGGGTGTTCTATAGAGTAGCTTAAGCCAAAAAAATCGGAAGATTCGCCACATTTGAGCCGAAAAAATATCCGCGTTTTGAGCCTTAATTGCCCTAGAAGTGCAAACTTCCACTACGACTTTCCCAGGTGTAACGTGAAAATATCGAAATTGTAACGTGAAAATAATGAAATTTTAGTAATCGACACCGGGGGCCTGGCACAGTGTTCCCAAAAGTTGCACATCTTCTTATGGGGATGTCGTGGCTGTTACATAGAATCAACAAATAAGTCTTCAATTATTTAAACACTTCACGCATGGCCCTCCGCTCGCTTTGCTCCGTATACGTGGGCTCAACAAATAGAAACTAACCAAGTACTAACCAAAACTAACACAAAATTTTTATTTAATTTTTTTTATCTTGGGTTAGTTTTGGTTAGCACTTGGTTAGTTTCTGTTTGTTGAGCCCCCGTAGCGATCGAAGCGGGCGGAGGGCCATGCATGAAGTGTTAAAATAATTGAAGACTTATTTGTTGATTCTATGTAACAGTCACGACATCTGACTAAATGCTATCGTGCACGTCACATATGAAGAAACGATCGGCATTGCCGAATGGACATCTTGCCTGTTACTTGCGAATATGCTCCCAGGACATCTGTTCCCCTAACTAGCTATTCAAGAACCGTGTCAATCAACATCTTCGCACACAAACCGCTCGTCGAGCAATATAGGATGTGCTACTGCCAAAAAAAATCATTCACCTAAATAAAAAAAATAGCACAGCTTATTCACTACCAGCTAGTCAACTGTATCGAAATCGGAAAGTTGGAGTGTCGGGCACAGCGCCCTGAGCGGTTCAGTTCCACAGTTGAATTTAAAATGAATTTTCGCTTCAAAATACATGACAAATTCGTCCGAAGCCTCGGCTATCGCCCTGAGAGGTTCGGAAATTTCGGATTTTTATACAATTGTGCGTTTTAAAATAATTTTTAAACGGATTTTAGACGATAAAAAGCATATTTTAAATTAAACGAACTGTCAGAAGTATTATTCAGATGCCCAGGCGTTTAAAACAATATTGAGTCATGATCCTCTTCTAAAATTTGCAAAACTTGGTGATTGACTTTCCCAAATCAAAGGATGCCGCCGCAAGATGACTAGCTGGTAGTGAATAAGCTGCGCTTATAGCGCACCATTTTTCTAATGAATTTTGCTAAGGAAACTACAGTAAACGTCTGGCAACAGTGTGCCTTCTTAAAAATCTTTGTTTTGGCTATTGTGACAGTTGACAGTAAAAAGGAGGATGGATAATTACAAGTAAAATTTAATTTTGTTTAATGGGGCTATGAGTCGCTTTAAATTAGGCCGGAACAAAACGGAGGTCTCTCGTTGGACGCAAATGTCTCCTAGTTAATATTTTCACCCGAAAATTGATTTTCAAATGTGTTTTGTATATATTTCTAGTGCTTTTGTGAAGTGGTGTTGAAAATTTGTGTCAAAACTCGAACTTTGACGGGATTTTTTCGGTTCAAATGTAGCGGATCTTCCGACTTTTTTGGCTTAAACTACTATATAGGACACCCCCTTTCTAGTGAAAAAAGATAATTTACAAAATCGACAAAACCTATATATCACCAGACCCTACAAACCAAATAATATAAATAACCACACAGTTGCAATTTCCACGCCAATGGCTAAAGCAAGTCGCTGCCGAAATTTTAAAATATGTAAAAAAAATTAGGTGTTGGTCTAGGGTTAAAGCGTATTTAATATATCCTGCGACCAATCACGAAACTGCCTCCCCGCTAAAAATCAAGTAAACGTCGCACTGTTGCCTATTGTCGCGTATTTTAAATAGCTTGAAGGCGAATAAAATATAAATTTTATTAATATTATAGTATACTTATTCCGTATTTCGCATTTCCCTGTGTAAATAAAATAGTAAATAATAGAAGACAGTAATATTAAGGAAAATAACAAACTTAAGTATTCAAGTAGGAAATTTAAATATGTAAATTCACTATAGGAAACTAGACAGAAAATAAATTAGGATTATTGGGAAAAAATGTGGCAGCATCTAAATATGCGAGGACATTTTTTGCCCGCATTCTTTTCGTCCAGGTTCTTTCATTTGGCAAATAGGTGCGCCAAGCGAGTGAACCTTAACGACGACTGGGGGGCAGAGGACTAGCACGTAAAAAAATCTTGCCTTCTCATAGGCGCACGAGGTTATTCTTACCATATTATTATTGATAATAGTGATTAGTTTAAGACGTCAAAATTAATTACAGTTTTTTTATATTACAGTCTTATAGTACAAAATATGTCATATAATAATAATATCTCATTTTTATAATAAGGCTAGTGTTCTATGATATTTCTTATATGTATTACATAAATATGTTGTAGTAATAAGTAGAGTTCGTTTCCCGAAGGTTTTGTATCTACATCATCGATGACGTCACTTAACTTGGAAAAAAAGGGTTTATCGTAGCTAATCCGAATATAAAATCTTTAGCGTTCAATTTTTGTATTTAAAGTTAGGCTATATTGAAGCAAGTATGTTAAAAAACGCTCTTTATAGCACGTTCAGAATTACTGTTTTGAAATAAAAAATTTAATTTAGAATAGAGTTCAGAGAGGTATCTGAAAATATAGAAATTAGTTAACCGCGTATAATAATCACCAAATGCAAGAAAAATATAAGAATGGTTAAAAAACTTCAAAGATATCTTCAAATTAAGGGTCTGGCGACATATAGGTTGTGTCGATTTTGCAATTTTTTTTCGCTAGAAAAAGGGGTGTCCTATAGTGTAGGTTAAGCCAAAAAAATCAGAGGATCCGCCACATTTGAGCCGAAAAAATATCCGCGTTTTGAGCCTAAATTGCCCTAGAAGGGCAAACTTCCACTACGACTTTCCCAGGTGTAACGTGAAAATATTGAAATTGTAACGTGAAAGTACTGAAATTTTAGTAACCGATACTGGGGGCCTGGCACAGTGTTTCCAAAAGTTGCACATTTTCTTATGGGGAATAACAGTGTTTGTTTACTATTTAAGTATATTTAATATTACACTCTACGCATGACCCTCCACTTGCTTCGGTCGCTCCGGGGGCGCAACCAAACAAAACTAACCCAAACTAACCCAAGACATGCCGGAAATCAAAAAATTAAATAAAATTTGTTTTTCTTCATTTGGGCATGTCTTGGGTTAGTTTGGGTTACGTTTGTTTGGTTGCGCCCCCGGAGCGAGCGGAGGGCCATGTATGAAGTGAGATATTTGACGAGTATATACATACAAAGGAATAGTGTACGGCAGATGTTCCCAGGATCTGGCCCGCTTTATCCCACCCCTGCCAGACAGTCACGATAAACGGCAAGAGCGCACCGGTTCGTCGTACAACTGGAAACACCTAGAACATCGCTTTACACGAACTCCTTTGTCTGGCGCACTGCATCGCACTGTGGAACCCATTCCCAGGACGCATATTCAAATGTAAGAGGCAAGATGTCCATTCGGCTATGCCGAACATTTCTTCATATGTAACGTGCACGATAGCATTTAGTCGGATGTCGTGACTGTTACATAGAATCAACAAATAAGTCTTCAATTATTTAAACACTTCATGCATGGACCTCCGCTCGCTTCACTCGCTACGGGGGCTCAACAATCAGATACTAGCCAAGTGCTGGTTAGTTTCTGTTTGTTGAGCCCCCGTAGCCAGCGAGTGTTTAAATAATTGAAGACTGATTTGTTGATTCTATGTAACAGTCACGACATCCGACTAAATGCTACCGTGCACGTCACATATGAAGAAACGTGCCGCATTGCCGAATAGACATCTTGCTTGCTACATCCGAATATGCTCCCAGGACATCTGTTTCCCCCTAATTAACTATTCAAGAGCCGTGTCAATCAACGTCTTCGCACACACACCGCTCGTCGAGCACCATAGGATCTCCCTTTAGTGTGTGTGTTACCGCCATAAAACAAAATCATTCACCTAAATAAAAAAAGAGTAGAGACACTTATAGCCCAGCTTATTCACTACCAGCTAGTCATATCTATCGAAATCGGAAAGTTGGAGTGTCGGACACTGCGCATAACTGGAAGTGCCCTGAGCGGTATAGTTCCAGAGTTGAATTTAAAATAAATTTTCGCTTCAAAATCCACGACAAATTTGTCCGAAGCCTCGGCTATCGCCCTAAAAAGTCCGGATATTTCGGATTTTTATACAATTTTGCCTTTTAAAATCGTTTTTAACGGATTTTAGACGATAAAAAGCATATTCTAAATTAAACAAACTGTCAAAAGTATTATTCAGATGCCCAGACGTTTAAAACAATATTGAGTCATGATTCTCTTCTAAAATTTGCAAAATTTTCCAAATGAAAGGATGCCGCCGCAAGATGACTAGCTGGTAGTGAATAAGCTGTGCTTATAGCGCACCATTTTCTAATGAATTTTGCTACAGTAATCGTCTGGCAACAGTGTGCCTTCTTAAAAATCTCTGTTTCGGCTATTGTGACATTTGACAGTAAAAGGGAGGATGGATATTTACAAGTAAAATTTAATTTTGTTTAATGGGGCTATGAGTCGCTTTAAATTAGGACCGGAACAAAACGGAGGCCTCTCGTTCGACGCAAATGTCTCCTAGTTAATATTTTCACCCGAAAATTGATTTTCAAATGTGTTTTGTCTATATTTCTAGGGCTTTTGTGAAGTGGTGCTGAAAACTTGTGTGAAAACTGGAACTTTGAGGGCATTTTTTCGGCTCAAATGTAGTGGATCCTCCGCGGACACCCCCTTTCTAGTGAAAAAAGAGAATTTGCAAAATCGACAAAACCTATATATCCCCAGACCCTACAAACCAAATAATATAAATAACAACACAGTTCGGCAATCTCCAGTAATCTCCACGCCAATGGCTAAAGCAAGTTGCTGCTGAAATTTTAAAGAATGTAAAAATGTTAGGTGTTTGTCTAGGGTCAAAGTGTATTTAATATATCCTGCCACCAATCACGAAACTGCCTCCCCGCTAAAAATCAAGTAAACGTCGCACTGTTGCCCGTTGTCGCGTATTTAAATAGCTTGAAGGCGAATAAAATATACACAGTATACTTATTCCGGATTTGCCTGTGTAAATAAAATAGTAAATAATAGAAGACAGTAGAATTAAGGAAAATAAAATTAAGTATTCAAGTAGGAAATTTAAATATGTAAATTCACTATAGGAAACTAGACAGAAAATAAATTAGGATTATTGGGAAAAAATGTGGCAACATCTAAATATGCGAGAAAATTTTTTGCCCGCATTCTTTTCATACAGGTTCTTTCATTTGGCTAACAGTACTTCGATCAACATTTAATAAAAACGTTCTAATTCCAAATAAGTTTAAAAACCGTAAAAAATATATTATATGTTCGGCAAGGATTCAGGGAACAAACACGTCCTTTATAAAAATCGTAACATGCTACGTTTGTTTTCGTAACACCCATAACCTTGACAAAAACTTAAGTATTAACCGACGTTATATATATATTAGCAAATCCATTTATCTCGAGTCACATTTTCTGCCAGTCACGCTTTCTCTTGAAACAAATAATGACAGAAATGATGGATTTTCCTATTATGACTGTTAACATTTGGGGATAAGAACATAACTAAAGCATGTCAGTATTTGGAGAAACTTTTGTGACACGTCGAGAAATGGAAATCAGCCATGGAGTGGATCAATTCGTCTAAATTCCGAGTTTAAAGCTATCATCAAGAATGCTTATTTATGATGTAGTATGCTTAATTATAGTGCATATACTTAATAAATAGGGATATGTTGACTATTTGACCTTAACTACGGGTATAAATAAAATCTCTATCCACATTCAGACGTCTTTAAATAGAGCAAATCTTAGAAGATCTAAAAGTCTGCTTTCTTTGTAAATTAACGGGAACGCACAATCGAAATTAATTCGTTAAACGCGTCACCGGGCTCACTTTAACTAACCCAACCTAAAACCAACCATCTAATACAATAACACGTTAGCATTAACAAATATTATATTTTATGGAAAATTGCTATATCTGTTAATTTTTCAATGAAATTGATTTATTATTTATTTAGGAAGATCAAGAACTTCTGAAAAATGAAATAAAAAGACGGGTCTCTATAAAAAATTAAGTTAACGATGATATGAGTTAAAAAAACTGGTAACGTTATTTTTCAGAAAAATAATGATGTTTTTATTTAAAAAGAAAAAATCAAAATATTCGGAGTTATTAAATAAATAAAACGTTTCTAACATATGACCCTAAAAAAAAGAGTACATCAAAAAAACGAAATTTCTATTAAAAAAAAAATAAAGGCCACTATACACGATGCAGTTTACCGGAAGCAACGAACATTAACAAGAGACTAGAAGGTCCACTTTCAGTCGGCACTTTTGATGTCGCGCTTACAAAGGCGAGGCGCCGGACTTTGGACTAAACGGGGTGAAACGTGGCACGAGGCCAGAGCCGTTAACCAGCATTTAACGGGGCAATGAGGGGAATGCTGGGGGAGACGCTTAGTGTGAACCTTCTAGTCTATTGTTAATGTTCGGTGCCGGAAGGCCGGCCTTCCGATTTGCAAACCTCAAGGCTAAACCTGGACTCTCGGCTAAGTCAGATACAATACGATTTATTCGCAGGGTTTTGTTCAGTTTTTAGTCTAGTGCGAAGAGAAAACTTGTAAACATGACCTTGAAATATGATCATATGCTAATAGAACTGGCAGTTGCTTCGTTGCCTAATAACAAAGAGAAAGAGATTTAGATTAGGCAAAACAGTGGTTAATAAATCGAACAGTGTATTCGCGTATGCACCTAATACACGAATTACAACTGGAACCTGATGATTATCGAAATTATCTGCGTATGGACTAAAATTTAAATACGAAATAGCTCGAACTTGTTTCTTCAAATAAAGTTCTTCTAGTTTAAAACGAAAATACCCTCCTCATGAGCGATCAAGTTCTACTTTGGGATATTTAGAAATAGGAAGAAGTGTAGAAGATTTAAAATTCTCAGCACATATCTCTGCTCAAGCCTTGGAAATAATACTTCTAGAAACCTATAAAGCAATAAGTAATGTTCTTCATGAAAAATTATGCAAGGCAAGCAGAACAAATTTTTATTTGAAATATACGAAAGTACATTAGGGCAGCAAGTCTTGCTGTTTTTTTGAGGGTTTTGAACTAAGTAAATTATATGGCTTTAGAGTCAGTTGCAATCCTTGATTGTGTCGTTAACTGTCCACACTTTGCATTCAACATAAGCCAACGTTTACACGTGACATACCAAATATTTGGTTTACGGACCAAATGACGTCACATATACTTTTCTATCCGTGTAAACACAAAATTTAATCCTGGTGCTTAATCCACATCAATATGGTATACCATAAGTCAGTTTTACTGGTGTAAACAGGTCAGACATTTTTAAACTGGCGCAATTTGTCGATAAGATGTCAACTGCCAACATTACCTTGAAATTAAATGAGCGAAGTTACAATTTAGTCTGCTTTTTCATTTGGTTTTATTTTGATACATACTTTTGATGGGGTTTAGTCTATAAATTAGGTAGATATTTCTGTTAGCTTGTCAAGCAGTGATGAAGGGGGTAAATAAATCATTAATAAAAGAAAAGGGGGCAGCAGTTGGGCAGACGAGGAAACAAAGGTCATGTTAGAAATTGCCACAGAAATGCAGATAATTCGGCTAATAAGTGAAAGCCGTTACTGGCATAACGATATTTATAAAGTGATAGATAAAAAGCTTGAAGAAAATGGTATGATAAAAACTACACGACAAAATTAAACTACGAATAAAAAAATTGAAGCTCTTCTAAATTAACTGCAAAAAAGAATATGCTTCAAATGGAAAAAAACTCACTACGCAGTATTCTGCAGAGCTACATAGTTTATAAAAGCAAGTAGCCACCTGTTTTTCAAAGGACAGAGAATATCCTGATTTTATAAGCAATTGTTTTGGCTCCAAACTAGGCCTTAATATGGGAGACAAAGCATAAATGGTTCTTCAATATGAAACTTTCAATCCAATCGAAGTCTGTATAGTGATTTTAAATTAATATTCCAATTATCGCTACCCCTATACTTCATCCAAATGCGGTTACTAAGAGTAGACACAATTCCGGCTACCATACTGAAACTGTTAAGCAAAAATGCCTCATGATAGTTTTATAATCTGTATTCCTTTTTAGCACATCTAATTTTTTCCTCTTTTTAAGATTATGCTGATTTTTTCAATACTGCATTACATTTAAAGCAATCTTTCCTTGCACTGTAATCGTATCCATATAGAAAAGTGAATAGCAGGATACTGGACTACGAAGGACACAGGCAGGATAATAATCATCCAAGAGCGTACTTTATGGACACAATACAAAAACAAAAAAGAAACAATGGGTTATGGGATATTATTTGAAATGTCAAATACTCAAATATCAAATTTCAAAAGATTGATCCATGTATCAAAATATGTACTAGGTAAGGAATAAATTACAAAAGTTCATTATTTGACCCCAGGACTAAATTGGTCCGTCCCGTGTAAACGTTCGCTGATTGTTTCAAATCACTCTGGGCTGATTGTGTATTGACTTGTCTTTCCTGAACTGGGTAACAAAAATCCGGAAAGATGCTCATTGATTCGCAGTGCAAAGAACAGAGAAAAAAACAGCCTCGCTTCATTGTTGTTGGAAGCGAAGGGAAAGACATGCAAAGTTTTGGAAAAATTGTTGATGCTTGTTTTATGCACCGGAATAAAGACGTTGGCGTTGGTGGTGGAGCATTATTTTGGCATGCCATTGTGGGTTACGAAGGATGAACCTCTGAAAATCCAAAACCAGCATGTTTGCAATTTAGATAGGTCATAGGACTTAGGTTTTAAATGGAAAGGTAGAAAGAGAACCTCATTGCAAAACCAAAAAGTGGAACTGCTTTATCCAAATGGCCAAAGAACCTTATCATGATTTTTATAGAAATCTTCAGATATATGGTGGACATCAAGTAAATCAGATGCCGGGTCCTTTAATTTTCAGGAAATTGGATCAGAAGAGACATACCCCGATGAACTTCCTTACCTCAGTGCCGAAAGTGACAAGGAATGAGGCATTGCTATGATTATTCTGGGACTAACATAATTGGATATTCCCTTCGTTATAAAATATTTTTTTAATACAACATTTCCTATGAAAAGCGTTTTTCTTTAAAAAGTATATTACAATAGCATTTGAGTTATTTTTATGCAATGTACTAACTTCGTCTATTTGTATTCAGGTAAAGCACAACTAAAATTAGTCCGTGTAACAAAAAAGAGAAACAGCAACTTTTTGTCTTTAATTTCTATTATATTAAAAAAATAATACGCCTAATTACCAAAACTAAAACATCAATAGACTCCTTAAATGTCGATTTACTGCAAACCGTAAACTGCAAACCTATTTTTTAACAAACAAACAAATTGGTCATTAATCTTGTATTCTAAAATACATATAGGAATATGATATTTTTTATATTATATAGATATTTTAATAATATTGTTCCGTTTTATTATTTTTTTTATTAATAATAAGAGCTTGTTTTTTATTTGCAGCTTCCTACTTTGGAAGCAAAATGGGAACAAATATTATCATTAAAATTTGAAAATAGATGACAGTTTCCCAATTGTGTCGGTGCAGCTGACGGCAATCACATAAGGATAAGACCTCCTCCAGACAGTGGAGTATCCTATTACAATAATTATAGGTAGTTTCATAGTATTTTACCAATGAGCGTAGCAAATATTAATTTTGAATATCTGACGGAGGTGTTATTAGTAATACACCCTTCTATAAGGCATTAGTAAGAGGAATACTAAACCTACCAGAAGTTAATCATCGTAATAATCTATCTCATCATTTTCATTGCTGCTGGTATAAATCTATGCTCTCTAATAACTTTTTTGAAAACAGAGCCAAAATGTAAAATAAATTTCCAATTATATGAGAATGAACTTTGCTGAGTGCAGGAAAGCACAAACGCAATTATTCCACATAGTATCGACCATTTTGCTACTGCAACAATATCGTGTAAATTTGCTCCCAATTTATGAAAAAAATCAATAAAACAGCATCGTTTCGTTGTCAAAATAATAAATTCGATGCATGTATGAAATTTTAATTGCGATTCTATTACTGTTGGTCGTAAATACCAGACGCCCCTGGCATCGTTGAATGAGCTAGTATTAACCTGGTCTAAGCATATATGCAAAACAGCATGTAGGAACTTTTAACAATTTAATATACCTACGATTATTTGTACTGGCTTTGATTTGGTTATTAGTTTACTATGTACCGGCCTTAATGGGCTTTTAGTAATTGGCGTAGATTCTGTATATAAATAGTGACAATATAAACATAGACAAATTTTCATAATGTAAGAAACAGTTGTTTTAGTCGGGGTTTCAGATTATCTTTTTGTATTAAATGCAATTTAATAGTTTCAATGCGGTAACTCTAATAATAGTTTTTTGGAGCCGCTCTAAACTTTAATTAAGTGTTGTGGGAAGCACCTCTAAACTTGCGGGTATTACTATCTAAAGTAGTGATGTTACTGAAAAACTGCATATAAAATAATTACAAGCCTCAGATTTATTTATCTAGGTATGAGTTTCGTGAACAAAGAACTACCTATCGTTTTTAGTATATTGTATACTACTAAAATAAATAAATTACTAAATAATCACAACAGTGTCTTAAGTTAAACCTGAACACTTGAAAATGTTTTGTAAACATGCAAGGCAAATTTATAAACAAGTCAGGTAATAATGAGCCTTAATTTACAACCGCCAGCAAATTTTATGATATAAATTTTCGAGCGTATCATTAGTCGGGCAGGAATGTTTTTAAACCATATAGAAAAGGTAAAAACCAACTAAAAACCATGTCAGCGTTTACGAAAGTTCCATATTATAACCATTGCAGAAACTAAAAAACCGGTTATGCTTGTAAAGAAAGGTAATGTGATTTTGCCTTGTATATATAAGAAAGAAATATTTTAATTGTTGCATCATTCACACATTGCAATAGATCACTGCGGTAGACACAGCATAGAAAAAGAGCTAAAAATTTGAAGTCAATAGTATCACAAGGGAGATGATTGTTGTCTATTTAACTTTATCTAATAATATAAATTTACACTTGATTACCAAGACTACGTTACTAAATGTATTTAACTTCGATCGCTTAAAAGCAAAAGAACAGAATAAATGGTGTTCACACATATAGAGATTTTTACAATTTTTTGATGCGCCTAATATTCTTCAAAGTGATATTGGTAAAGACTTTTTCAACATTATTATCGAGAGTTTTGTGTGGTCCGCTGGTACGCGGAAAGGGATACGTGTTCCGTAGAACGAGCAAATCAGAACGTGGATGCTTGTTTGTGGTTGGAGGACGATAACACGCAGAAATGGTCAGAAAGATTACGACTTGTTCAATTAATGCAGAACAGAACTCACCACACTGGCATAATCTTAGACCATATGAGGTCGTGTTCGGAGCAAAATTAAAAGTTGGACTTAACAGCGCTTTGTCCATAGAAGCTCTGATTTATATTAATTCGGAAATTGATTTAGAGATTGCGATAAACCTTCAGTCCGAAGTAGATTTTCATCAAACTAATAAAAAGTTTGAGGCGCAATTAGCATGTCTAAGCCGTGGAAACAGAAAAGGTTTTCCTTTTGACAGTTTTAATCCTCAACCTTTACATACTATGTTAACTGAACTAAACCATAATCTCCAAAAAATAATGAAATCCATATATCTGTAATCTATACGCCGCAAATGCAACTGGGTCTGAATGCCATTATGAAAAACATATATATGAAGAAAGAAGGTATAGTAAAAATTAGGAACATGCCTTTAAGAAATCAAGCTGAAAAATGTTTGAAACCTTAAACTCCAAACACCTGCTGCTAAAATAGATGATACAGTTAGATTTCAAGTTTCAGATATTGTCAAAGCTAGCAGCGATGGAAGTCACAAACTGGGCAAAAAACACGGAATCTAAACCTACTTTATTCAGGAAACCAATTTACAATATGCAGAGAAAAGTTTATTTCTGCCAAAGAAGTAGAAACCATAACCTGAAATTTCACTTAGAGAATGGGCTAGAACCGCTAGAATGTCTTCTAAATCTGGTGGCCAAAGCAGCAGTCGAAGTGGTTGTAAAGGTCGTTGTAAGTCGGATAAGAGGAAGTATTGTAAAGAAAAACAAGCTGTATAGGTCAAAATATCATCAAAACATTTACTTTTTAGTGGGTGTAAGAATTTTCTAACATTAGGTTTTTGAGGTACTTAAATTGCCGATTTGCATTTTTATATATAAAAAGTGTCCCGCTGAGTTTTTTGTTAATTTTATAAAACCCATAAATGTTTGTGTTTGTTATATAACTTCACAGCCCTATTTTATACTACAAACCTATATATTTGCATTTAAAAAATTCATACGTGATTATTTCAATTTTGGGTAATATGCGTACATTTTGTTCATTTTGTATCCATATTTTTATTTGATTGTTATTGAAACACCCTATCATTTTAGTTAAAAAATACGATAAAATTGGGTTAATTTGTTTATGCCCTGCATTTAGACCATTATAAATAATGCCGGGCCAATATAATTCAATAATATTTATTATTTTGTCACATAATTTTGGTCGTTTTTAAAATTGACGTGGTATTTTGAATAATGGCATAATTAGTAATTTTGACCGTAATATATACAATGATTAAAATCCTAATAACCTCATAATATCGTTTGAAATATGTTAATTTTCATGTTGAATGCATATTGCATACAACGTGCATATGTTAATGTCGTGATATAACTAGCCACAATAGCCAGTATAATAAATCTAACCACGCAAAAATTAAATATTGACTACCGATGTGTTTTTAAAGTAAACAAATGTTCCTGTATCCATCAGAATTCAAGAACATAATGTACCTTTTTAGGAGTGCAGTTTGTGCATTTACTGTGCAATACATAATTTATAGCGGCAATGAAAGCAGCGCTGAACTCAACATTTTGTTGGTTTACAATCCGGAAAAGGTATATTAATGTTGGAGATAATAAATAGCTTTTAATTCTGTTGATATAGGAAGCTGGGATGTTAGTTTAGATGAATCTTTGTTAAATATTTTTAGTTTGGTAGCCATAAGGTGCATAATGTAATAGATAAAATAAAAATAACAATTATAGCCCTGAAACAACTACATTAGTCTGTGTAAATAACCTAATGATAATACCTCAGCTGTAGTTATAATAAAATTAATAATATTTAAAATTCAAATATTAATAATGAAAATAGTAATATTTAAGAATAAAATAGTTAGAAACTTTACTTTTCATATTCTCTCATACAAACTAAAAAATCAAAATCATATGGAATAATTTCTGAAAAAATAACATAATAGTTTTATTAGGACTGAGCAATATTTCCGATACATCGATATGTCGAATAACAAAATATATGTTACCGACAATGGAATTAGGAATTCTATAGAATACCTAAACTTGGTAAGGAAAATAATCTAAAAATGTTTTTTTTT
>MU182823.1:20233-57317 GCA_016904865.1 Pissodes strobi
ACCACAACCAAACCAATCTAAGCAAATGTAAGGATGGTTTAGTGCATGCTTCAAAATTTACCAGCAATTGCTTATATAGCAAAAGCAATTGCCACGTTTCTTCATATTATATTAAGGAAATGCTTAACATTTTTAAGCAAAACCTTTTACTTTTAGCTCTTCCTTTGATTTAACGCAATTGCTACAAGGTCAAGTAACTGCTAAACATTTTATTCATTTCAACTTAAGCGTTTGCTAGGTATTTGCAAGAAAAAGCAATTGCTAAATTTTTATTCATAAGGCTCATTGTCTTTTAGATTATGGTCAGGTTTGGTTATTTCATGAGATAATTATTTAAGGTTCTTAGTTTATCTTAATATCACTCAGCACTTTAAGGCACCATAACTGTTTAACTCTAAAAGCAAGTTAACTTAGAATTTTGACAGATCTTTTGTAGGTTCGACTTTAGTACTTTTTAGGCAGGTATCCCTCAAGAAATATGCTCCTGATAACTGTACTTCCCGAGTTGGGTCTGAAGATGAGGATATTGTTGGAGTTCCTACTACGTCCCTGTGGACTGCAGTAGATGAGCGGAGGGGTTAGAGACAAAAGCCTACCGGACTGATGATCCGCTTGACTATTTAAATCAGAAATTCTGCTAACCATTGCAACTTTACGGTTCATAATTGCCTGCGCTGTTCACTCGCTTTGTTTATAAATTAACTTGAATGTGTATATAATATTTTCCAAGTTCACGTTCAAACTTAAAATTGGGTGATAATTAATTAGTAGTTAATATTTTTTAGTAGTTCACAATATATATTAGGCCATATTTCTCTAGTGGTATATCTTACAAAACGGTCACGCCAGCTATTCCTCCCACTATTGATGCACTATTTATCGCCCCACTTAGTTGACTGTAGTCTATCAGATGTTGCACGTCGGTGTTTGTTACTAATTTTAAATGACTGCCCTGAAATAATATCTACAACACAGTTTTATCCACAATACCGAAACAGAATTCTTGCACTCCATGCGCGTTTCGTTAACCCCATTAACAGCGTCAGGAGATGTTTAAAACAGTTTTAATAATTATCTCCCGAGGAACTATTGGTTAGCGAAACGCGCGTCATGCGCAAAATTTCTGTTTCGGTATTGTAGATAGAACTATGTTGTAGTGCATTTTGCCGGTGTTTCCAAACCCCAGCTTATTGGAAATAGTACGATTAACAAGTAATGTAGAAATAAACATATCAAATTCGAACACGATACTGCTTCCGAGTTTTTCGACGATAGAAATGATAATTGTAGTGGCTCTGTCGAGAACGAAATAAAATAGTACCAAACTTATAGACTAAAATTCTATAATCTATATCAAAAAAATTCCTTCACGTTGTACAAGTGAAGTAGTCCCTTCATTGCGTGTAAGAAAACACAATATAGGCACGAAAGTTCCAGTTGTGAAAAGAAGAGCTCGTGAGCTTGACGAAAATGTAGATCCAGTTTCTGTTTGAAATTACAAGTTATCTAAGGACTTTTTACTTCAGATTATTGAATGGACAAACCATAAACTTTCTCAAATTCGTTAATGCGTACAGAATATCGAGACAAAAATAGCATAAGTCACGTAGCCATAGTCAAATTTAAGGCTTTCCTTCGTTTTCGCATCGATATTCAAATCAAACTATGAAAACATAAGCATACTTTTCGCTGCTGACGGGGCAAGCAAATATATATTTCGAGCGATTATGAGCCAACAGCAGCAATTTCCCAAATTTTTAACAAGTTTATCCAAAATTGCCAAAACTATCAAAAAATTGGTGAATCAAAGACAATTGACGATGACGATGTGTGTCAGTTTTGGGAGGACGAACTCGCTTTAAAACGCACATGTCTAACGAGCCATGTAATGCGGCATAAGAATTATGTGTTTAACGGACACTAGGGCGAACTACATGTATATTGTATAATGCCTATATTTATCGTGGTAAAGGTTTCGATGGATTTGGGTTGAGTGAAGAAGAACTTAAATTTTCTATGCAGACCCAGGTAGTAATTCGTTATTTATTCTTATTTATTTAATATAAAGCCCAATATAAATTGTCAAAAAGTGAAAATTATCTCATATTATAATCGCAATAAAGGCGACATAGACACCATGGATATAGTGCTCAAAAAGTTCCAGTGGTCGGCGCACTCCAAGATAACCGCTTATAATATTTTTCAGAATGGTCGACATTTCTGTTATAAATTACTGGAAAAATCAGTATATGCAAAACACTAGCGGCCCAATTAGTTCATGAAAATATAGACAAACAAGTAAGAAATTCTAGAGTACCCCGCTAAACGCGCTCCTCTATAGCTAGAATTTTGAAAATACCGGATGTAGATTTACCATCAGCTGAAGAAAACTTAGTGTTGAAATAACGTAAAAACTCATGCCCGCTAGCAAAGCATCATATGACAAAATACTTATGCGTGCAGTATAGGAAAAACATTGATTTGTTTCAAACCGTTATGCAATACACTGTAACATTTTAAATTTCGAATATTAAAATTCGCTTTAATTTGGGTCATATTAGGCACATTGGATGTATGTTTTCGTCGCCAAGTAACATTTCTGAATATTTATTCGAATTTCAACATCACTGCGCCATCTATCAGTTATACTATTAGATGAGGTAAATATCTAGCATGGTGTCTACTTTAATATTCTCGACTCGGGACAGTAATTCATAGGTACCGCATCCGTTGTATGGAGTGTAGCAACAGTTATCCAAAATAACGTTGGTACTAATTGGTTAACTACTTGTACTAGACTTATTGTTACAGTTTATTAATTTCGTTAATTATCCTTGATTATAGTTCGTATAGACGTTAGCCAGTTGGGGCAGGATCATCTATTGTTTTTTTTTTCTTTTTGGTCTCGAAATACGTTTTTAAATGTGCAAAACTTCACGCTACACAGTGCTAGTATAGTACTAGTTGGTTTAGTACGATTTTGAAGTCTTTTAGAAGCAGCACTAGGTCGAGGGGGATCGGCCATGTCACTTTTCTTCCGTTTGTTATTTTCATATATTTCCCTTGCCCCACTTTTAGGTAACTATGACGTCATGATATTTACTGCTCGTAGTATGTCGTTATCAGATCGCCAAAATTTGTCTCTTATCTTTACCTCTGTGTATTTTTGATGAATTAGTTACAAGAAACCTAATTTTGGTCATCGAGGAATTTTTGCCTACTAGACTGTGGCTGTTTCCACATGGAATAGAGGTTCCACGCATCCATAAATCCCTCTTTAGTAGGCTAACACCTTAAATTGAGGGTTCTTTCTTCCTTCCTTCCTTCCTCCTTACTAGCTGATTACTAGCTTGCGTGCTTGTGGTGCTTATCATTTTTGCACTTTACTAAAGTAACCACATGTGTGAAAAGTATTCAGTGAATACTGTTGGTGCAGCTCCAATTATGCGTCCACCATAGTCTACGTTGGGTGGATGCTGAGACCTGGTCATGTGGTAGCATTCGTGCTGGTTTGAGAGCCGATAGTCACAGTTAAGCCTAACTTATTTTATTTATACCATTGTATGTGAACATTCTAATGTCATAATGAATTTTTATTTTTTGTGTTAAAATTGCTCTTATATTTAAAGATACATTTGCTTCCAAGAACTTTTTAATATTTGCAGCTTTTATGCTAATATCCATTAGTTGTGCTTCCTTTATGTCAACTACTTATTTTTGTGATACGTAAAGCCTGTGTAGTTGGTATATGTTATACTGACTCAGGTAAATATCTGATATTGCAACTTAACGATTGGTGATCAGGACTTGGTGGGTTTAGTTAGCTTTAAGTTTTTCTATCATTGTGCAACCTGTATCCATAGCGAATATTAGCATCTTTGAATAGCTACGATCCTTAAGCACTTATAGATTAGAGTGTACATATTTCTTTTGTTTTCAAACCCTCTGATAATTTTGCATATTAGTTGTTACTTTACTTTATGCCTTAGTACTGGCCTCGCTTATAAACGTTTGGATTCTGGCCATCATTATTTAATATCTGGTATTGAGCTGAATATAATGGGTCGCTACTATTTAAACATAGGCTGATTACTCGTGCTTACATTATTGTGTGATTTTTCTTATTTTAATTTAATTCTACCTTAATTACCTTACCTAACTGTCTCTTATCTTTGGTTACCTATGTGTATTTTTGATGAATTAGTTGCAAGAAACCTAATTTTGGTCATCGAGGAATTTTTACCTACTAGACTGTGGCTGTTTCCACATATTAGTTTGGCTTATTTTGAATTGTCATTAAAGCGAGCTGACATTATATGATTAATAATTTTTGGTTTACTTCACTAATTAATTTCATTGAATTAATTTTATATTATTTGATTAATGGCTGGTGATTTACTTCCTTGATTAATTTGTTAATTGATTTTCAATGTACTGATTTCATAATTGAATTATGTTAATTAATTTATTGATTACCTTTTCTGAATTAATTTGATAGTTCACTTCACTAATTAATATATTATTCGATTTCACTAAATTAATTTCTTAATTAGCTTCACTTATGCCCAGTTTCTGAAAGTATGGATAACTTTATTCTTCAAATATTTCCTATGACAACGATTGTTAATACAATTGTAACCATATTAATTATAGGCTTCATAACTTTATACACTAGATATCTGGTACTTCAGAAACCGGGCATAGGTACCTCTTGCATTGCATTTCTTACTTAAAAATCGGATAATGAATTAGGTTAGTACCATTTAATTCTATTTAGAAAAACTGATCCTAGCGTTTGGTTATTAGTGAGTTGTTGTGAACTTTTTTTTTCTTTCCCTAATTAAATTTTATAGATTTATTGCAATATAATCATTATTGTTATAAACCAAGAACTTCACTAGAAGGACCCTGATGTTTCACACATTAGCAACAATTATCAACAAACGTGAACATTGTTTTTAGAATTTTAGTTTTTTTTTGTTGTCTTATATCTCATTACTTACATGCAAACATTCATGAATTTATTTAGTTATTGGGAAGTGCTCATTATAGGCAGTTTACAGTTCAACTGGTAGAAAGCTACTATTCTGTTCACTGCTCAATATCTGCAATAGTCTGAAATATAGAATGTACTCGTCTAAGTTATAGAATATGCTGTCATTCTATCTTGTGGTTTTATGAACTTTCATTGCATTATCTTTTCTTTGTGTCTTGTGTTTCTTAGCTTTTTGTTTATGCAATATATTCTTTCACACTATCTGTTTTTTGTATTGGCGTTTTGTATGACTGAAACTAAAGTCAGATATCTGCTGCCATACTTTCAATGATTTTAGAGACATGTTTTTAAATAGAAACTATCATGTCATAAGAGTTACAGAAACCTGATTGCATCACAGTATTCCTATGGAAGTTGTTAAGCTATCCCAATTATAATCTTAATTTTTCCGGGATAGGCTTGTCAGTAACGAAAACTTTTGACGTTATTATTTTCTTCTTTTCTAGAATACACTAAAAACATTAGGTGGTACTGTTATTGGTAATATGCACACACTACCTAATGCGAGTGATCCTTTGTTTATTAACATATTTGAGAATTTATGATCAACGCTCTTAAAAATTAATTGGATCGAAAAATAAAAGACGAGTTAGTGAAAAAATTGGTCAAATATTATTCTCCCGCAACAAG
Source organism: Pissodes strobi (assembly GCA_016904865.1). NCBI lineage: Eukaryota > Metazoa > Arthropoda > Insecta > Coleoptera > Curculionidae > Pissodes > Pissodes strobi. The sequence goes on from MU182823.1 coordinate 25,920, forward strand.
ATTCCCATCGATCAAAAAAACCGAGAATAGTCAGGAAATTATGTAAAATATGTTCCCATCTAATTCTCATTTTACCTTTCAAAGATGTCCACGCTTTTAAAATTCGCATTATAAATTTGCCTTGCTTATGTTGCGTTGTCGTCGTCAGCCAACTATTCTCGTGTTCTTTATCTTTCTCCTTTTGAAATTCGTCCCTCGGTTGCAAAATAATAAAGGAGACAACGGACTGCCTTGAAAAGACGTGATGCATAATGACTAATCGTCTAAAATGGCTTGCGGTAGAACGTTTTAATTAGGTTATTTTAGACTAGAAGTTCTATGCTTTGCTCATATGTAAAACATATTTTGTATGGTATGTATTGTACCAAGTAGCCGTTTTCCATTTTCGGTTTTAATTCGTCACCTGAATGAAAAATTTCAGATTTTTTACCAATTATTATTTGTCCCAGTTACACTAAAAATCTGATTTACATATTAAGTAAATATCTTTAATAAGCTAAAATTTTGCCACTAAGTTCAAGAAATACCTCCTCGAAAAATGCCTACTGTCTAATATTAAAATTACAGTGACGTCATAACATCTAGGTAAAAGCTTTTGTGTAAGGATACCATTGAATAGGAGCCCAGTAAGAGTATTTATTATTTTATCGCGTGTACTTCCGTATTTACCGTTCATTGTCACGCTGGGCGACTGGAATTCCGAGGCCTCGTCTCTCGTCGTCTTCGATGTACCAGTAACGTTTATAACACAGGCGTAAAGTGGGAAAATTATTTTTAAGTTAGCTTTCTCATTCGAAAGTATATTATTGAAATGATTTTCGGTGAATTCGTTTATAATGAGTACTTTTTGTGTGTTAAAATGTATGTGAATAATGCTGTTTAAATGTTGTGCTCTAGGTTGTTGTGGGAACTGCCCCACAGAATAAAACGTTCATGTCCCTGGCTTCTCAAACAGTGATGACTTGCAAAAAAGTGGGTACGAGCGATTTCGCGGGACGATTTAGTACTCAATAAAAATACAAAAGTGTGTAAGTTACATTTTCTGTAGGTAACATAATTTGGATTAATTCGGAACAGAATCCTGAATCAGGTAAAATTATTACACAACATTTAAAAATACCTCGATTGAAGGAAAATGCCATACCAACTATTTTTCCAAACTGCCCCAGTTATTTTCGAGAAATGTATTTATTAGTCAAAGTAAAGACGAAGAAAATAAGGAACTTGACTAATTACAATTTTTGCAAACAATAAAGCAAAAAATTGAAACGGATGTTTTTTCAAACCTAAAAGGCTCCGATCAACTTACACAAAATCTAAAATTTATTTCAAAATAGAGATATCGATATTCAGCGAGCCTTATTGTCTTATGTTCAATTTTGTTTACTATAAACCCTCATTCCTATAAATATTTGCGTAATCATGCTCCTATTATTTTACCCCCATCTTAATCAAATACATTTTTTAAACCTATGCTCGTAACACTTTTCAATATTTAACTGATAAAGATAAAAATATTATATTACTTTGTGATAAAATTCATATTGACGCCTAATTGGATTATAGGGCAGGGACACTGTAGGAACATCAGTAAAAAAATTTGAGCGAGTCTGCTACTACTCGAGACACTGATGTGTAAACATATCCTATATCGACATCATCGACATGAAAATCTAATGCAACCTTAGGCCGTGTGACGCCTAAATATAGGCAACCACTTATTTGAAATTGGTTACCTATATTCTGGCGTTAGTATGAGCCTAATCACTGCGCATGGTTATGATATTACACCCACTTGCACATTTCCGTCCCATTTGCCGAGATTTACCCTCATACCGCCGCGTAAGATGTTTACCCTATGGCAACTTTTCCTAAACATATTTAGCAAACTTACCAATAGATGCGAACGGTAACCAGTAATACAGTAGAGAGCCAGGTTCGTGGATTCTTCGGTACACTTTAATAAAGTTATTAGGCGTCACCAAGTTAACTGAGACTGAACTAGGAAAAATCTACAATGTTATTAAATCCTGAAAAGTAATTTTGAAGGAGCTTTTCAATAAGACATAATAATACTTTATTCTTTTCCTACTATGAATGAGATCCATTGATAAGAAAACTATTATACAGTACAGTTACAATCACATGTATAAACAATAAAAGCAATAGGAAACAAGCGCTTACATAATATTGACTATTATTGACAATCGTGTCAGATACAAACTGTTAGGGAAATATTCTGTGTACTAATTAATAGGTTGTTACTAGATGAGCTGGTAAATAACGCACAGGGTTTAAAATTCATGAATTTTATTCTGCCGCAAGGATATAAATTAAGGCAGGTGAAACTAGTCACTTAATATGTTGAAAATCTAAACTTTGTCAAGACAGCCTTGCAAATAGGTAAATGATATTACATACAAAAAATTATGAAGTAGGTATTTCTAATTTTAAATTATTATCCAAATTAATACCAATATTAGTATATTTACGATCCATGAATCTCCAAAGCACTTCAGATCATAACCTGAGCTTTCCAAACATTGGTACACAACATCCAGCTGATGATAAGCAACAAGGGCATAACACGCAAGTGGTGGTTCTAACCCAAAACACGCAAACATAGATATTGCAGTTAAGGCAAAGCGATATTTGTGTGCTAGAGCTGCACCCGCGGAGAGGATCCTAAAAACAATTGTTTACAACAAAAAATAAATGTCTAACATTCAAAAGATTACTTATAACCCAACTAGTTTGCCATCTTACCTATAGAACTATCTATGGGGTTCTGTTGCCCTTTTCCTAAATGCCAGTGGAACAAAACATAGTGTCCATTCGAGAGACATTTCTTCAAAACCAATAAGAGTCAATTATAAGGATCGGCCATATGAGAGCAACAGCAACAGGGATTCTTCTATAAAGATGGGAAAATACAATTAATTCTACTGAAGGCAGCATGAAGAATTTGTGACTGGCCACTTGGAGACACTCTCACTGGTTAGGGTCGAAATACATTAAGGTAACAAAAATATAAAATAGAGACCCTAATTATTTCAACCAGTCCATGAGGACCCTAAAACAAAAACGCTCCGCAAAGGATGCCGGCCTATCGACTACCCGCCGCGCCATTCTAAGGCTAAAAGGAAAACCCGAATCTCTCACGGAATTAATTCCAACATCTTGACTCCGAAACATTGTTGCCAACTTAACTTATGTGAAATAGCGTGTACAAGCGCATGACGTCAAAGCTCGGTTAATCGAATTTCTGCTCTAAACCATAATATTCGCCAAGCATCAAGTAAATATGCATTAAAAATCTGCAGAGAACCGTTACTTGGCAACGTTGATTCGATTGAACCTGTCTAACTGTCAAAATCATATCTGCCTTGACTTAGCCTTGATACATGTAAACACGAAATCTCTTCAAATGACGAAGAAATCAAAAAGAAATAATATACCAAAACACAATTAGATAAATGAATTACAATATACATTAGATGACTCTTATGATCTCCCAATTGTTCGAGGGAGGTATTGCAGCGAATTGGCTTGAAATAATAAACAAACTGAATGTTACATTTGTGTCGAACAAATTGTTAAGTTTTTATTAACGTTTAGATCAAAGAAAAGCTTGTGAGCATTTTCCTGAGTGATTAAAAGAGAGCTCAAATATTAAAATCTATGAAGACAAGCTAGCAAACTGAACTACAAAACCAGAACTTTTGAGAGATTTTTCCGAAACCTAACCATCACAAGTCCTTGCTCAAACCTTAATGACGTAATTCATATATCTCCTGGAGCTAAACTTGATTTAGAAATTTTATATACTTTTATAAAGACCATAATAGAAAATTTTGAATAAATTGGCTACATAGTATTTTGTACAGTTAGCGACAACAATGCAGTAAACAGCAGGGCAGTGAGTAATTTTTCACCCCGGATTGAACTTAGTATAATTTTCCCCCATCCTATTGCCCGAGAAAGGCCATTATTTTGCCTTTTTGATATTGTTTATCTACTAAAATATATTTTTTCTATTTTGCGTTCAAAATAATTCTATTTCGACACCCAAATGAGTGCCACACTCTACTTTTGTTGACTGGTCGTTATGATATTAACAAAATTGTTCAATGTCAAGGCCCACTAGCAAAAATTGCGATACCGCTTTGAATGGAATTTCTACTATTAAAGACGTCAAAAATGACAAGATGACCGCAGAGCCAACTTAGCCAACTGCTAATCGGGACTAGAATAAATTAACGGTTTTCATTGAAAAACCTGCAAAATAGAAAAAATAGAATAAAGACATTTAGCGCACTCGCACGATAGGAAACTCCCTGCAAGCGGGTCGTTTCCTAATTTCGTGCTCGGGCAAAAAAAATATGGTCTTTTAAAATTAGTATCTTAATGTATTATTTACCCACTGACTAAATTCTAAACCTGAGTAAGCATTTTTCCATCCCGATTTTGAGACAGGCCAAAAAAAAAGTGCTTCGTTTTCAGTGGTCAAAACACCTCTTGAACTAGAACGAGAGAAAATCTTAAAACACGGGTTTTGACAGGTGTCAAAATGGTTGACATTTTTTGGTTTACCTTGCTCGACTTAGTAGAAATCGATATCTCGATCATCAAGATCTGTCATAGTTAGTTTGCTTTTGGATCTTACATTCCATTTTTGACAGCTAACACCGGCTCACCTGGCACATATACAAGGCTGTGCCCTTGGCAAAAATGATGCTTACGACATCACTAATAGCATACCTAAATTGTATCAAAATATCAACCAATTTCCATTTAAATATTGCGGGGTCCTTTGTATGGAGAAAACACACTTCCAAATTTGACATTACTTTTATCTATTATGACACCTTTATACCTAGAGTGGCATTTTACCACCAACCGATTTTGATAAATTTGATATTTAAAGGTGTTTGCTTTGAAATTTAATTTTTCGTTAAAGAAAAATCGAGTGAGACGCGTCTAAGGGCTGAGTTCATTACTCGCAAACTTGTTTTAACCGGAAACCTTTAATATTATTTACGTATGCAGAAAAAGGTAAGTAAACTGCAATTTAATTTTTAATTAAAAAAAAAATAGTAATAAGCATTATCAGTCGCGCTTAAAGTAATATTAGCCCAATTACGTTTCAAACTACATATAAAAAAAGAAAATTTATAAAAAAATAAAAATTTTATTATATTTTTTTCGAGATTTTTGCATCTAAAATGTTTACTTAACTGTAAAGTTTTAAAAGACATTGCACATTTAAATATAAGCCTGTAAATAGCTTTTGCCTAGATTGGATGACGTCGCGTGTAAGCCGTCAGGCCTTATTGTAGGAGGTAGTGGTTCAAGACGTAGCTTCAATAATTGCCATGCTTATCTGCATATCGTCAGTTAAATAAATAGGCTACTCTTCTTTTCTTGAGCAAACTGTAATTTTATATAAGCAAAAAATTAATACAAAAGTATTTTATTGCTCAGGAAGTACTCTTTCATTACTATTTGCTTTTAGATCGCAAACTTTAAAAAACCAACTGGTTCATAAAATAAGCATCTTGACATCTATTTCCGGCATAACTGGAAGTGTCATTATTTTGGAGATATTTTAGCCAAATTGCCCCAATCGACACTAGTATAGCAGACTACCAAAATTTCAAAATTTTCCAACTTGTGTTTCAAAAACAAAAAAGAGAGAGATCGATAGCGGCAGTTCGTCTTCGGACATCCGATCTATTAAATTTTCATCGATATTGCTTTAATACGCTCTTTAATAAACCTTTTTTACGAGATTAAATAGGGGAACTTGGCTTCTTCATTGGTAACCTAACCCACCGTGAAATTACTGGGATAAATCGTTCTAATCTACTTGGTTGCCTTAAACTATCAATTGAGTAATATGTTATATTCAGGGGAATTATCTAAAATTAAATCGGTTAGGTTGATATAAGACTATCAAATAAAATCTCTGTAATCAGTTAAGTGCATGGAAATGCGAAATATGAGCTTAGAACAATTATTGGAAAATATGAATGATGACTTGAGGATAAACGTAAATAAAATGTGGCAATTTTCAACTCAAAAATTGTCCGTCTTCAATTTTCTTTTTCACTGGAAACTCTTACAAACTTCGCAGTTGCTTCATCTTGATCCTAGTAATGTTCAAAAGTTTAAAGTGGAATATTGTTATATCTTTAAATAATAAAATAAACCAATAAAATTGGTTTTGATGTTATTTGATTATTGTATCCAAAGTAACCTACTCAAAAGTTAATAAGGATATAGAACAGTTTAGTATTGGATTGGATAAAAAAATTAATCGACTTGAAAGTGGCTTCAGTTCTAGTGAAGGCTATGTTTATTACATAAAGGTATATGAAATTCTTCAGACTTCTGAACACATTATTTTGCATTTATTTTTAGGGACCTTGTTACCTTCTTTCGATTTTAAAACGATCCATTTATTTCGTAAAGTATAAGAGTTAATTTTCTCCAATTAATTATTAAACGTTTGTTTTCTGCGGTTCTTTCTCACTTACAAAGACAAAATTTTGAAAAAAATCTCTAGAATTTATTTCATAATGATAAATATTAATATTGTTCCATGTTTAGCAGCCCATAACATTTAACGAATGCCTGGGGGAGTGAATCCTATATGTATGAATCTGTACAAATTAGGCACTTTGATATAGCCTAGCTGTAAGCTGCAGAACATTAACAGTGGATAATACTATTAGGTAATATAGTACATAAGCAGACTTAGTAGCATCAAGGCACACTCTACCTTATCAATTTTAGTTCCTACGTACTGATTAATTATGACTAAAGTGCTTCTAGAGCAAAACGTTTTGAACTATCGAATTTCATAAGTAATAGTGTTATTGTAATTTACAAGCTGGAGAGACAACCAAGATATTATTTTAGGTTGTAACTATCATGACAACTCATTCATATTGATATCTGTAATCTAAGTTATTCTAAGTTATAGTCAGACAATTTAAGCTGGTTAAGAGCTATGAGTATTTTTATAAAATAGACGCGTATGTAGTTACTCACGTAACAGGACAATATACACCTGGACAATCACCTCGGAAAACCCCCGTCCGCACAACAATACAAACGAAACATAATCACCCTTTTTTTTCTAGAAGTTTAAACATACATTTTTGAAGTTTTGGAAATAAAATAGAGGCCAGTAAGGTTAAGGGTTCGTTTTAGTTTGTTTCCTCTCTTTTTATAATACAGGCGAGTAGGGTCAGATCGGGTGGTTTTGGGTTAGTGATGTTAAACTGATGATTTAATCACCACACTACAAGCTAATAATTATTGGGGAAAAATTTCTGACATACAGGCTAGTAGGGCAAGTTCCCGTTTTTTATAATATTTACAAATATATACCTATTTCTTTCTGTACCAGAGGGGGGGGGGGGGGGGTAATGTCCGAGCGGTGTTTTTGATACCTACATTTTTTGACAGACAAAATCATTTGGTGCGTGGGTTATTTGGTACGGGGGTAAATACCCGGGGGCTGATAGTCCGAGGGTGTATTTGTCCTAGAAGCAGTTAGTCAACCCTATCAGTCATGAATTATGAAAAAACTTTAGGTAATATTTTGTATGTGTTTTGTTACATGGGCTATGTTTAACGATAATTTAAACCTAATTATGTGTCTGTTATTATCGGATTTTTAAGGTCAGAAGGTCAGACATTTACAATACAATAATACTTAACAGTTTTCTATACATTTATTTGTTTAGTATGAAAAAAATGAAAATAGTTTTTGTTTGTGAAACACAATGTGATACTTTACATTTTAAGTACAGTATGTTCGAGATTTACGGTGCGTTTCTATTCACCATCCTATTTTTTCGCAAAATATGGAAAACTGGCCATTATTATCAAAACGGACATCTACCATAGATTTTAGTTGCTTACTTGTTCCAGAAGCAAGCAGAGGACCAGGGCCTTCCAGAATCCGAAGATGTCGCCGGTCTTCCTCGTTTTTTTACAGGCAATTCGTCACATTATATAAGGGCTTCAGCTAAATTTTATTATAAATTATTTTCTATGATACATAACAAAACAATTTCTTTCTTTTTTAGGCATAAATGTACCTCACACTTATAACAAAAGAAATGCGTCTTTTTGATACATTTGCAGTTTTTTCACCGCTTCCCTTCTTTACTAGCAACAAGATGAAGCAGATGATCTACGGAATCATATTGTACTGAACATGGCCTGGCTTCTTCATTAAGTTTTGGATTTTTAAACCTGGGCACCGCTATTGTTTCAGTACTTGGCCTTCCCCTTTTCCCTGAAGCTTGAGCAGGCTTACCAACTTTTATCAAACACCCTAATAATAACTAATAATTTTTGAAACAATATTATTTAGTTTATGAAATAAGTATCCGATAATCGGTAGGTATATTTGTTGTTAAATTTGTATGACTATTTGGAAACAGTATAACAGGTGAACACTCAAGAGGGAAGATTTCCAGAAGTTTAATTTTTTTTCCCAAGAACCACTGAAGCATAACCACAAATTTAGCTTTTAAAAAGCACCATTAAAATATGCTATTCTGGGCTATTGTTAGTTAAATTACAGATAACTGATTTTCACGGGTGTTTAACCAGGTTGATACGGATTTTATTAGCCATGAACATGAATTTCCATTTACGCAGATTTTTGGGTAACTAATGAACCGCACTAGTAAAAAATAAATTATATGGCACACTATTTAATTAATAACTGCAAAAAATGCTGAGTTTCAGTTTCGCAAGAATTTGCAATTTTTCATAACTAGAAACGAATGAATGATTGCATCTGATTTAAGTAATTTTCATAATGTAGATACTATTAGCAATACCAAATTGTTTCAACAAATATATTTTTTTTTATTATTTTTTCCGGTAAGCTAATAGATAGATATGAATATTTATTTATTATCCTTTTTGCACAATTCTCAATTAATTAATCTTCATATTCAAAAAGATAACACCGGTTATTTCCCATAATTTTCAAACAATGAACGTACAAAATAAACTTTGCATGCATATTTTTCTGCTAAAATACACCTTCAAATCACGTAAATTAATTTAGTGCAACCCCTCCCTGTCAGGATGATTCAGTGAATTCAGCTCCTTATCATTTCTAGTATGCAATTAGAGAACAATTGCGAGACCCAAATCAAAATAAATGCCAGCCGACTTCATTCCTAAGATTTGAATGACTGCGTAGCCGCCTGAAAACTTTCAAATCGAATTACGACAAATTAAAATTAACGTGTTCTCAGTAGCGTCGTTGCTCATAGATATGCCAAACAGCACTGCAAAATAATAATTTTCAATGCTTCCTAAAATTAGATGTTCTAGCGATGTTGTTCAATATTTAACATCTATATAAGAAAGTATTCTATTGTCACTATTAGTTATCCGTAACGCAATGCCTGGTATGGCGTGCAGGTTATATAGCTCAGATTATGGGTCGATCATCAGGTGAGAAGAGATAATAAAAAAAGCACTTCGGCAAAATAATAACAACATCTATTGGTCAAGTAGGTACTTAATGAGTTTATATTATATCCAATTACTAAAACACTCAAGTCCTTTCGGTTGAGGTATGGTTTGAATTGTTTATACCTAGGGTTTAGTCCCTGTATTATAATAAAGTTCTTAAAATGGTGTTGTGTTTTAATTTCTGGTTAGGTTTGGTTATTTCTTGAGATAATTATTATTCAAGGCTCATAGTTTATCTTAATTTTACTCAGCACTATAACTGTTGACAGATCTATCGTAGATTCGACTTTAGTACTTTTTAAGCGGGTATCACTCAAGAAGTACGTCCCTGTGAACTGCACTTCACGAGTTGGGTCTGAAAATTAGGATATGGTTAGAGCCCCTACCACGCCTCTGTGGACTGCAGTGGGTGAGAGTGGAATAGGTGAGAGACAAAAGCCTATCGGACTGAAGATCCGCTTGACTATTTGAATCGTGTATTATTAAAAGGGCACATGTCCAGATTTCAGCGAAAACGAGATATTGATTGCAATTACAACTTAAAACCTATACCTATTTGGTGTTAAAACGGCACATATCCTCCTTTACTCTGTACGATTTTATAGGCGAAGGAAGATATCGTTTATTTTTAAAAGAGCTCATGTCCCGGACTTGTGCCCCTTTAATAATAAATACATTAGGAACTCACTCCCACTCTTCTTACTCCCGCGCATATTTACACAGTACTTGGCATAATCTTTAATAGCTGACGTTTAAAACGAGTAGACCGAATCTATACACCACTACAATATTCGAACATGATTGATGCATCAATTACCCTGGAATATAATGACATAATTCTGGATTTCAATAATTAGTAGCCTAAGTATCTCAAAAAGTTTGCAACACCAGCGGAACTGCAATCAGGAAAAAGGCGTACTATATTCAAAATCTCTGAATACTACTTTTTTGAGATGAACGATGCTCCTAATACTAGCAAAGGCTTAATAAACAACACGTTTAAGCTAACTCGACCCAATGCAGAGAATATGGATTTTGCTAAAAGAAAAATCTTTTCCCGGAATGAATCCCATTAACGAAAAAAAATGGTGATATTAAAAAGGTACTCCAATACGTCTCCGAAGAATATAAGTACTTCTACAACAGCATCATTACCTGGTCAACTTCAGCCACGTCTAATGACTCATATAATGAAAATTAACGTATTTATAACATAAATATTTTTGGTTATTGTTTTTTTTTTTTAGTATTAACTTCGTGTTTGTTATTAAAAGGGCACAAGTCCATAGGCTAAATCAGCTGTAAAATGTCTAAAAATACTAGTGCGCTTTAGAAAACATGTCTATAAGTGTGTTTTGATATGACCTAATCACAACCATTTGCAAAATAAAAAAAAAATGGTAAGAATAGAAGTCAGAGAGTTTTTTGTGTCTGGTGTAAAATTTGAAAATCTGGACATGTGCCCTTTTAATAATAATCGATTCATTTATATAATAAAATCTGTTTTGACCATTGCAACTTTAAGATTCATAATTGCCTGCGCTGTCCGCTCGCGTTGTTTATACTTTTTGTTGAGTGTTTACATAATATTTTTCAAGTTCAAGTTCATACTTAGGAAGGGTGATATTTAATTAGTAGTTTAAATGTTTCAAGTAGTTTACAATATTTGGAAATTTCTAAAATTTTATTTTTGTTAATTAAGATTAGTTGTTATTAACGGAGCCTAAAAATAAGTATAGCAATTTTTAATGCTTTTATTAAATTATAAATTCTTCAATCTATTCAATTTCTTTCCCAAATTACTAAGAAATTTCTCGCATTGTTTATTATTTAAAGTAACCTACACAAATTGAAGGCTCATCTAGTAAATGTATATAAATAATTTGCTTAAAAAATGACTAGTGGGTATGTATTAATTCGTTTGGTGCAGAATTTAATGTGGTTTTAATAACAGCAATTTACTTATTGAAGAAGTTACAAAATATACAACTATGGTCTTATATACGAATAACTGACATTCGGCACTACTTGTCACTATATACAGGGTATTATTTAAGTACGTGGCCAAACTTCTGGAGGTGACTTTTTGGGTGATTTTAGGAGGAAAAGGTTATATAAACATAGGTCCAAAAATGCATTTTTTCTAATATACAGGGTGTTCAAGTTTAAGAAAAAAACGGTAGTGCACGTCACTGATTTCATTTGGTATTTATTTCAGATTAAGGAACTAAAAATACAACTTTTTTATCTCTTGAATTATTTTCGTATCTTGCTTAGTTTTTAGAAAAAATAAATAAAAATCACCATTACATGTTCCTAGACTATATCACCAAAAAGTTATTTTTATTTTTTTTCTCAAAAACTAAGCGAGATACGAAGATAACACAAGGAATAGGAAAGTTGTATTCTTTGTTACAAGATATAAAAAAATATATATAGAATTTTTTAAAAAGTTAGTAGCTTACATTTTTTTATCAAAAATATGCAGGATTGACTTCTGGGACGCAACTGGACTTAATAATAGTTAATATAATTAGGGATGAATTAGCTCCTTGCCACAGTAAATATTACTGCCGAATTTTAACAAAATCGACCAAATGAATATTAAGATTTTTACAAAACCGCGGTTTTTTTTAGTTATCTTGGAAACAGTGCATTTCCGGACCTATGTTCATATTATAAACTTTTTGCCTTAAAATCACTCGAAGAGTTGCCTCCTGAAGTTTGGCTACGTACCTAAATAACACCCTATGTGTAATAAACATAATAGGTATATAAGGAAGACTTGCAGACCATTAACCAAACGAATATAATAAAACCAACCATAATACTGAAAATAGAAAATTCAATAAATCAATAATAATTGTCAACATATACTTGATATCGAACACAGAATACAGTGAAAACTTCAAGCATTTTCGCAAAAGAGAGTTTTTAAAATAAGAAACGTAGAATTAAAGAAAGTGTCCCAAGTCCCAAATAAAGATAATTAGGTTGCTTCAGTTTCAGAATAATTTTAATAATATTTGGTTACCTGCGCTAAAAGCTGAAGCTAACCGTGGACACTTTATTTTATATTAGCTAATTCATAACTACAACATGCATCACATTTAAATTTCAAATTACATAATACCTGAAGATAAATTTAATGAATTCCTTAAAATCTTTAAATAACACAACAATTATTTGCCTAATATACTTCAATAAGTAATCATACAAGCTACTCATTAGTGACAGTTAACGTAACTCGTTAAATTCTAAGTTGGGTTTTGATATTTGACAGATTTATTTTTTTTTTCTTCGAAACGGAGGTAAATCTCTCTCGTCATGGACTAGTGCCAGCTTATACAATGCATGCCTGGACTGAAACGGTCCTATTAATTACAAATTTAAATGGCGTTAAAGGCAGTCATTTACTATCAAAATTAGATACTTTTTATGCGTTTTTACTTATTTTATTACAGAATATCTTAAATTATACTAGACTGTATCCAAGAAACCAATATAACAGAATGTATTGAGTGCACTGATCCTTGATAAATTTACTTGCAAACATCTGAAGCAACTAGCAAACACGCCGTCTCTGGCATCGTTTAAAATTTGCAATTCGTGGCTCTGCCTACACCACTTCACAAGGATTCAATTAACTGCCTGCCTGATCCATTTTCTCTGCACGAAGTCTTACATAATTAGAAAATCTTTTGCTGACTTGCACTAAGTTAAAGCTGATTCTAGGGCTTTCTTCGAAGTGCTTGACGAAAGCGAATCTCAGATGAAGCAGGAAAATAATTCACGCATTGTTTCGAATGTTTTGGAATTTCGTAGGGTTTTCAGCTAAGTGAAATTTAATTTAGTTATTTAAATATATAAACTTGACTTAGGGTGCAGTTTCGATGGGTATTGTGACATCTGGTGTCAGTAATCGGCAAACCCAGTAGCAAATTTATACATTAGCAAATACGATAAGGGGTCACTTTGCGTTGTTCTAAGGCCAAAAAGTCATGAGGTTCCATCGATTTCGAAATAAAAAAAATATATATTTTTTCCCGAAAAGCACTTTTTTATTTTCAGAAAAGCCGATTGCATGACGTGAATCTACGTCAAAAACTGCTGCCAAGGCATAGCTATTTTCAAGAAATCAATCTCAGATTCGTAAACCCCGTGATCTTTGCTATAAAAAAAGTTTAGAACAATTTACCGTACGAAATAGGGAAATATACGAAAATCTAAGTTAAATTGAGACATGCAGAAGATACAAAAGATGTTGAGTAAGGTGAAAAGAAAATTGATAAAAATTAAAAAAAAAATGAGAATGTTGTGTCATAGTTAAAAAAACATACTCCATACTATTGAAAACAAGTGTACAGAAGATAAAGATAGTATCTCTATTTCTTGAGGTTCCTCAGAGGGACGCCATATTTAATAAAATAAGAACTTTCGAGCTTCATGACATAAATTATGACATACATATTAATATATTGCTTAAGGTTGTAAGAAATTACCTACTAAATTTGAAAGCAAAATCTAGAAATTTGGAGGATCTTCAAATGCAGCAAATTAGAACAAAAATGCAGTTTTAATTCAAATTTTATTTTTATTTAAGACTTCAAATTTTAAGAGCAGGTAAAAAATATGAATATAATTCAACATTACACATTACGCATTCCTATTTTTTAAAATAGGAGGATTTTTTTCAAAAGATAGCAACATATGTCTTGTCTGAGCCTTATTTTTTATAAACCCATCGCGATTACTCTGACCACACACCGCAGCTGATGCTTTAAATACCACGCGAGTGCAACGTTTCACTGCTTCAGTCTTAAAAGGTATAGTGGTAAATCAGAAGAACTTAGGCTGAATATTCTGGATAAACCAGTGGCGGTTCCTGGATTTATAAAATAGGAGGGCGCAGGCGCCCAGTGCTAGAAGGGATTCAAAAGCCCACCGGAGGAGAAGAAGAGGCTAACCCGCCGAAGGCGGAAAGTTGTTCGGGTGTTACGCCCAATTTTCGCCCAAAAGTCGTTAAAATCGTTAAAAAAACAAAAAGGGCATGGGGCCCCTTGTGACCAATATATCTATAATTATTAACAATAAGAAGAATATAGGAAAAACGAATAAAATACATAGACATGACGATGAATGTTAGTTACATTAAATCAAACCAGTTTTTCCATAGATATAATTAAAAATAATAATAGAAATTCTAATTATGTAATTGTAATAAGCATATAGTTATTTGGTTTTAAAATATAAATATATAAAATATTAAAAATTAGTTTCCTACTAAATTTTTAACAATTAACGACAATTGTTATTAATTGTATATCTAAATCCGAAAAACGGCAAACGTAAATCCAACGTAATATGGAACCACAGCTTAAACAATAGAACTACTTGACTGACCCAAAATACCCAAACAAAGTGCATTTTTTATCCTTTACCTCCCGTCCTTCGGCCAGCATCGACAATAGGAAGCCACACATCCACGAAAACTTATCATATGCATTTTCCCGTTTGAAATATCTATTAAATCCCTTGTTTTTTCCGTGCAAGCTCTTTTTATAACTAAATCCCGATTGCTTGACAATAAGCTTGTCCTCATAGTTTAGAGGACTGTTTTTTAAAAATACATGCCACTGAATTCATTTTAACAAAATGATTTGCCGTATATTTCTATTAAACACTAAGCAAAAATAAAGTGGATCAAAGTATTCGGAATTACCTACTTAGTGCTTAGTTTATCATACAACGCATTCACTTATCTACAAAATTCTCAATAAAACTAATGTTTAACTAAGTTTAATTAAAAGAAACACGCCATCATCGTCACAATATTATTTCGCTTTTCGCAAAATTTCAATCAGAACTCCAGTCAAAACAAACACGGCAAGCGATGAAAATCACAGATCAAAGAGATACCGACAAGTGGCCGCAATGAGACTGTGCGCCAATGGGCCATTCCAGGCGGCGCGGCGCTGAAAACAGCCGTTGCCATAGAAACTGCGTAAACAAAGTAGAATACAACGTGCTATATGATGATCTCTGACGTGAAATCGGGACGCGTGAAGATGTGCGTATGTTAATAAATTGCTCTAGTACTTTAGTAGATAATTAGATAATGGTAATGATAAATACGCTGAAATATTCACGAATAATTATTATATTATTATTGGCATAATATGAATAGGTGTCTAATAGGTATATTATTTTGTTTTTTTTTATGGAATTTTTGGGGGACGTGCCCCCACGGCAGGGGCCACCACAGATAAACTGAGATTAATATTAATTGTTAGTGGTGGTTCGGTAATAATCACTTAGCTCCAAGAAATCAAGTCCGAATAATGCTCGGCATCAAAACGTATCACATGGATATTAAATTCCCGCAACGTTTGTCTATCGTACTCCTCGCCTTTATGATGCGTCGTATCCCAAGTTCCTTGTATTTTGGATCTTCATCCGTAAGCATAGACAACAATATGTTTCCCGGGTGCACGAAAAATCCATTACGTTGGATAACGCGGTAAATAATTTTTTGTACATTTTCAGGTAATATTCTACATGATTTAATTAACTCAAATAAGTGTCTTGTTTCGTCAACATTTGAGGGTCGAAGTTTTACTCTAAACCAGAAAGGAGCATAGACATTAATTGTGTAAGTTACCAACAGACAAATACTTTCATCTGGAACTTTAGCTGCTACGTAAAACCTCATAATCCGGTTAGCTGTTATAAGCCATCTGGCATGTGATAGTTTTCCTGAATTTCTTGATGCCAAAGAAGCAGATACCTAACTTAATACTTATACACGAAATTTCACATTTCAGCATTGCTAAATTCATAGGAATTTTCAGATATCTTTTATCAATTCCTTGACCCTTTTATGTTTTTTGTCACTGGGAAATGTGCATTTACATTTTAATTTAATATTATATTATAAAGCCTACTTCTTAAGTCAGGAACATTATGTTGGTGGAAACATTGCTCGCCTATATATTCAAATACCGCTTTCAGCAAAGCTTTTAACAGAATCGTAGTTTCTAAAGTTCAGAGAACTTCTGTGGTTTTATTGGACAGTTCTATTACAGCTTTATCTTCTCTATGCATAGAGCAAGGGAAAATTAGGTTTTAGCTACGCCAATAAAGCTACAAATATATTCTGAAGCAAACAATAATTTTAAAAGGGATTTACATTTTTTCCATATTCTAAATTTAAAATTTGATTTGATCATTCCACATTTGGACTACTGGCAGTATAGTAGAGGTTAGCGTAATAAAAGCATTTAGGAAGAGAGAAACTGCATTTGAGTATTGAATTAGGATAGTTTGTTTTATTTATATTAACGGTACGTATTCATATGAACACGCGCATGAAAGATTTGCATTGGTAGAATTGTCTTAGGTGGGTACGGACTTGACCAAATTTACTCACACGAATCGCGTACGCATACAAAAATATGTACGAGTATATATGGCATTCGTTCTTTTATTAAATTCGTATGCGCAAATTGCTCCAGTAATTCTGTTGAAAGATCTCTTCAAAGACGAAAGGTAATTATTGCAAGTGCCGATGCCGCCTTCCTACTATTATACGAGGCAGAGAAAAATGAGAAAAAACATAAACGATGGTGGATTATGAGATTATATGAAAGCAGGCAGTGGATGTAATTCAATACCCGACATGAGGATACAAGAAAAAGGTGGCCACTTTAAACATTTTAGTCATCTAGAGATTTTGAGATTCTAATAAATGCGGTTGGTTCCAACATTAGTAAAATTGAGACTTAAAGCAGTTAATTTCTGTAAACGTCTCTGAAGTCTGCAAGGCGAGAGAGCATATACATGTAAGCATGAGAACATGTTTTTTTTATTAATAAACTTAATATAATGTATGTACAATTTCTAAATAAAACAGCAAATAGGATAGGAAACAAAATTTGTACAAAAAACAAATGTCATTTGGCAAATTTACAAGTCTTTATATTCAAAAAGACAGCCATCAGATTTGGCATATCAAGTGAAGAATTCGAAGAATTGGGTGTTGAGCATTAAGAATTAGAGTTCAATTGTGAATTACTTGCAGGAGAAGAGAGTTTCATGGGTTCATTTCATATGATACGTTCATACGCAATCATGGGAGATATTTTATATTTGCCTCTGTCTGCATCATAAAAAAATTGATTTATTGTCTGCTCAACTTACACATGTATTCTTGATTTATAATTTGTTTACAATATGTGCCCTAGAAAAAGAATACGTATTTTACTTCTGACAGAAAAGAGACGGTTGCTTTCAAAATGCGATAGACCTTTTCAGCTCTTGGATTGCTGTTATTTGTAATATATTTTTTTTCTTTTTGGAGAGAATGTATTCAGGGTCTTTTTTCTATAGGGGTGGAGGTATGGAAGTCTTCTTTAATATGTCTTCTTTAATATGTTTTCGCACTGAAAATATAAAAATATTCTGTTTATTTTCAGATGCCATCAACCCATGAGGAATGGTTCGAAGTTACAAAGAGATATGAATAATTATTGAATTATTCAAATTTCGTAACGGGCAGTAGATGGCAAGCATGTAATTTTACAAGCGCCATTTAATAGCTGGAGTGAATATTACAGTTACAAGGGTTTCTTTAGTTTTGTATAATTCGCGGTGGTTTACGTCAACTATAGTTTTATGTACGCTGATGTCATGGAAGAAATTCTACCGTATCATGACAAGAAAATACCGTATGTTTTTCTCGAAGATGAAGCATGTGCTTTACTCAAAACGTTTTGATGCCATTCTCAGGCAATTTTCAAAAGGAATGCGACAAGGAGCGTTCGACAGTGAAGTTAATGGACAAGTTATAGTAGGTAGTATCTAATACATGTTAGAAATATATCTAAAAAGTCTACTTTAAATGCGCAAGAAATGCGTGATAAATATGCATCCTAATTTTCCATCAAAGAAAGGGTGGGTGCCTTGAGACACTGATAATATGCTAGATTTCCATAAAATTATAATATTAAAACTTTATCTCCATATCTGCAGGTGCCTTTGGACTCAGTCATCTCATAAAAACTGAAACATTTTAAGCCAGCACCTGATATAAATGAAGGGTTATGAAGTTAAACGGGCGCTAGTTATCTTATTTAAAATTATGTATTAATAAAGTATTACTTCATACTTTCAGTATTTCCTTACGTTTACCCGTACCAGAACTATTTGTACCTTTAGCTTCTTTTCTGTGGAAAGAGACCAAGAGAATCTTTATTTCTTCCACTAATATTTTAATTTGTAGCTACGATATTCCAAGCATCCAGCTTCTTCTTTCTTTTCAAATATAACGCATTTTTGGGTGCCATACTGGGCTTTTTATTCACATGAAAACTTTAGTCTACGCAGAAGACCGAGAGGGTTATTGAGTCTGCACGATTATTGCTTCCAGAGTTCGGTACTTCATGGTGGGATGGGTTGGGAATATTATGTTTACCCATATCTGCAGCAGACAACATGTTGTCAGTTGCATGTTATATTTTCTCATTTTATTCCCAACATGTGCTTCATATGTTGCGCATGTAACTGCATGTGGAAACGCAACTGATTTCTCTAAAATTGCAGAGGCCTCTTCCACTCTGGCTTCGTTATTTTTATAAATTAATTTTTTTTTCTTTGGGATTTCTAATGGAGAAATAAGGCTTTTAGTTCTTTTTTCAGTTTTCTCCTGTACGTGGGTCTCCTAAAATTAGTTTGTGTTTATCTGGCTCTTTCGAACTACTTGTATGGCTCTTGCTCTTCAAATTTGCTCTGTGACTCAGACTTCACCATTTTGATATTCTGGCTCTTCCTACAATAATAATAATAATCTCAGTATAAAAAAAGTTATAATTTTTAATAAAATGCATTGTGTGAGTGATTTTTTCGGGGTGCCTTCATCACATTTAGCTATTTCACAAAGATACGAAGAGGTTTGGAATTTTGTGCACGTTTTAGAGCCAGCGGATGAAAAACGTATCGTGTTACAATCTCCATTCAAATTGGGAAGCGAATATATCAATTATAAATCGTTTTTTATTATTATGTTATTCGCCTTGCTTGACGCCAGCTATAATTTTTTATATAGTGATATTCCAAGCATCCAACTTAATGAAGCCATTTTCAGGTACGATTGAAAGTAGTGTACTCTAATTTCATATATCTTTCTTATTGAAAGTAGTGTACTCTAATTGTATATATTTTTCTTGGAGAAACTATTTTTTATTGGATCCTTATACGGGTTTTCTTTGCTCCCCTCTGCTTATTTTGTAATGTGTCATTTTGAAACAGTTTATTTTACCTTAGCTTGTGTTCGTTATCTTATGGTGGAAGTTAATTGCGGACATCTACTTCTATAAAATGCCATACTATTTCGATTTTCGTAGGTGTTCGTTAATTTAACATTCGTTATAGTTATGGGTTTCCTGTCTGACGCCCAGAATCCTGTGAATTATTATTTGGAATTAACATTTTACCTGCCGTTGTGTGTAAGTCGCGTTTTATTACGTAATACTGCGTATTAGCCAGCTAGGAAGAAGTACTCCGATCAGCCACGTATTGATTTCTGATTTTTAAAAATTTGTTCTTGAAACCGTCTGCTATTCGTTAATATTGAAAATTGCATGTATTGTGTAGAGCATGCCAAAACCGAGGTAGCTGGAGACGAACATTGACGTCATTGCTCTAGCCGAGCACGTTTTAGTGATATGTTGGTCCAACTAATTAAATACATTTTTTGTGGTCAGGATATTTATTTAAATTAGTTAGGATTTGTCATGTCAGAACATTGAGTGGTTGTTCTAAATATTGACGGGAAAAATGAGGAATCTGTAGTTGGTAGGGATTGGCTAGGTTAAATCTTGGAAGGCTTGGACTTCATCATCTTGATCGGGGAAAAATCGTTCACTTTTCAGCTATAATGTGTGGGTTTCTCTACGCGACCCATTTTGGAGTCTCATACAGTACTTTTGCATTACCTTTAGTGTATTGTTTGTTTGGTACCTACACTCTGTTCCATTACTGGGATATTTCACTGTTCTTGTTAGGTGAGTTGCTTTTGGTACTTTTTGTGGGTAGCCATTTGTTGATTTTTGCTCGTATTTGAAGCCATCAAAATAAAAATTTGCGAAGCTACTGCGATGGTTGGAGTAATCGGAGGAATGAATCGATTCTTAATTTCATTCTCACAACCTACGCCTATTTCAAATACAATAGAAAGCGAAGAATTCCAAGGAATAGTGGCCGACAAAGCAAGTGATGATCAAGACAAGAAATATTTTACATAAGAAGTACAAACCTATACCTGTTTACAACTGTATAGCTCATGCGTTAAACTTGTTAATAGGGGGAATTTTAAAGTTGAAAACAATATCCTCAGTAGAAGGCTATGCAAGAGCTGTGGTAAAAGAAAATATGAGTTCTCATTTATTATCACCTATATTCAAGCAAATACAAATAGAAAGAAATGAGGCGATGGTATCGATGTATCTAAGGCTACCACTAACAATTAAAAGTAAAAGATTTATTTTTACGATATTCTTGTCAATAAATTTAACCTCGTTTTGTATCTCCGGCGACCCACGTTTGTACTTTTAAAGGCTTACAAATTTAATTAAACTGAGCTCTCAGGCAATGTGACCAGAAATAAATTAACTTCTCAATAGAGGAGCCATAAATTGTTCTTCAAACAATTTCATGATGCTTTAAAAGATTTCCCTAAAATTAGCTTTTCATATTGTTTCAATTTCCAAGAAATAAATATCTTACTATAAAAGAAATATGCTAGTCAGTTCTGGTACTTTATATTTTTTTATTACAAATTCAAAAAATCATCTTATGTACAGGGTGGCTCGAATTCGTGTCTATGTATGGGGAACTCGAAAACCGTAAGAGATACAGTGTCGGTCAGATTAAGGCAAAATTGCGCATTTAGGTGCCTAGCAATATGCCGTTTAGAAAGTTTTAAAATTCCGAGTATTTCCGGAGATATCCGGAAAAGACCGAAATTTTGAAAATTCGGTTTATTTTTTTCCTGGGCTTATTTAAAAACGGATTTCAAATTGAATTGCACTTTTGCATTGCCACTTTTTCCGCTCTATCTAATGATGGTATCCCGTTTGAAATCCGACGTTTCGTTTTCAAGGGATCATCATCAACTTTCTTTTTTTAAATACGAACTTTAATTTTTTTTATCGTTTTTCAGATGGTATTGGCGTTATTAATATGACTATGTGTTTTTATTTTTCTTTTATTTTTTTTATTTATTTTTTATTTATTTTTTTATTTTAATTATTATTTTTTTAATTATATAGTTTGCTTTGGCGTAATTTTAAATAATTAAAGGTAGGTACTCTTGAAATTTTTATATTCTATAAAAATATTTTATTTTGTTTTTTGTATTAAGTGGAAAATTGGAGCGTATTAAAAATAAAAAATAGTAAAATTATTTCTTACGAGAATATGGCCATGAACTATTACTCAAACAAGTTGCTTACTGCAAAGATAAAATATTCCCAACTTTAAACCAATTAAAAAATGTATTTAATAGAGAACACCAACAATTTATAATCATACTACGTGATACTATAGGAACTTTGATGGAAAAACACCTATTGGAATTTTGCTTATAAATAAAATGCACTAAGCAACTTGTTTGAGTAATAGTTCATGGCCATATTCTCGTAAAATATAACTTTACTATTTTTAATTTTAATACTGGCTCCAATTTTCCACTTAATGCAAAAAATAAATAAAATATTTTTATAGAATACGAAAACTTCAAAAGTATCTACCTTAAATTATTTAAAATCACGCCAAAGCAAAATATATAAAATAAAAATAATAAAAAAATAATAAAAATTAAAAAATAAAAGAAAACACATACTCATATTAATAACGCCAATACCATCTGAAAAACGATAAAAAAAAAAGTTCGTATTTAAAAAAAGAAAGTTGATGATGATCCCTTGAAGACGAAACGTCGAATTTCAAACTGGATATCATCATTGGATAGAGCGGAAAAAGTGGCAATGCAAAAGTGCAATTCAATTTGACATCCGTTTTTAAATAAGCCCAGGAAAAAAATAAAACGATTTTTCTAAATTTCGGTGTTTTTCGGATATCTCCGTAAATACTTAGAATTTTAAAACTTTCTAAATGGCATATTGTTAGGCACTTAAATGCGCAATTTTGCCTTAATTTGACCGACACTGTAAATAATGTATAGATAGACCCGGTAAATGACAACAGTTATAAACGAAGTGAGTACTAAACAAAACTAAGCAAAATGAAGCCCATGGCAGCGATAATATCAATAAAAAGTTAATAAAGACATACTAGATCAATGAAATCACCAATGAGGTATATATATATATATAGATCTAAACGGTAAGTATCTATAGGTAAAAATTAATTGATTATTAATCAAAACTAATCTAAATGCATCTCATGGCAGCGATAATACCAATATACCAATAAGCAGTTGAAATCAATGAATTACACTATATATTCCTAGCCGGTAAGTACCTACGGTTAAAACGAATGGAGCTCAGTTCGATTCCGGTTTTAAGACCAAAACCTTAAAGTTGCAAATTGCAGCTTAATAAAACCCGTTCACTGCTATGAGGCGTACAACTGATTACAGTAAAAACTTATTGTTCAGGTCGGTAAGTGTAATACGCAAGTAATTCTGATATTCACGAAAACATTATCGAGAGATTTACTATTAAAACTATTCGGTGAAAGTCAAAGTTTAATAATCGACAAGGATAATCAATGACTTAAAGCCATCCAACGATAATTTCAATAACTCAATTACGGTAAACTATAAAGACAGTAGCTATGATATTATATGATGAGAGATTACCTACAGTCAGGTAAAGATATATTCCATGATTCTATTTACAGTAAAATAAGTCAATTAATAATTAATTGGCTTACTTTATAATAACATTAGCAAAATAAATTCTCGACTCGAGATAATCTCAGGTATGATAATTGCAGCATAAACAAATCAATTGATTATCAGGACATTAGCAAAATAAATGCCCTCCTCGAGATGATATTACAGTAAAATTAAGTATATCTAAAGAAAACATTATATGCAACAGTCATAGATATTGTGAACTACTAAAATGAGTAAACTACTAAATAAATATCACCCTGACCTAAGTTTGAACTTGAACTTGCAAAATATTATCTAAGCATTAAAGGCATTTTATAAACAACGCGAGCAGTCAACCGGAGCGATTATGAACCTTAAACATGCAACATTCAGCACATTTTATCATATAAAAACGCTAGCGAACCATGAGTTCGGCAGACTTTGTGTCTCACCTAAAACCACCTCCTGGGCTGGTCACATGGCCGCTTTGAGTTCTAACCTATCCTTTTCTCCTCACGCTAACCTGAGCTTTGCTTGATCACATGGTCGCGAAATCCAAGGGTTTCATATCTACAGTAGTTAAAGTCGAATCTATGATAAATTTGTCAAAGTGCTGAGAAAGATAATTTTCAAAGTAGAATCGGTAGATCAAGTGCAGTGTAAACTTTAAGTGAAAAGCTAACTATAAATGAAACACAAAACACACTCTAAAGACAAACTATATTTATGAAACAGTGATCAAAGGCCTATAAACAATTTTAATAATATACCTCAATCGAGAGAACATGCGCATCTTAGTAATCGGGTATAATATAATCTTATTAAGCTTCTGACCACAATAGACATTGTTAATGTTTTCTCATTAAGTCTTTGAATAATAGACATTGTTATTGTTTTTAACTGAAGTGCTTTTTTTAATCATCTCTTCTCACCTGACGTAGATCGATCCCAAATCTGATCTATATTCCTGCGCGCTAACCAAGGCGTGGCGTCACGGAGAGAACCAGTTCGTGACAACATGATACCCGATAAAACATAATCTAAAACTATTTATCGGTAAACTCGATGAGCAAGAACGGTAAGTTCATTAAACAAAATCAAGAAGTATTGGCAATAGGTAGATATAAAAAAGTAGACGGCCTACTGGCGTTTAACAGTAAAATTATTAGACAAAAAATGTCAGCCACGACAATAGTTATGATATACGATAATAGATAACCTAAGCTATTTAAAGGTAAGTTAAATAAGCAAAACGACCTACAGTCGTTTAACGGTAATTCATTTATCAAAATGATATGTAACGATAATATATACGATAAGGAAAACAAACGACATACAGTCGTTTAACGGAAATTCATTAATCAAAATGATATATCACGATAATATATGTGATAAAGGAAGCAAACGACCTACAGTCTTTAACGGTAGTTAATTGATCAAAATGATATATAACGATATTAGATACGATATATGAAATATCGGTGGTAAGAAACAAAGAAAATTTTACTTGTATCTAGTAGATTTGCAGAGACTGGAGTTTCCTGCGAAGGTACGTCTCCACCATCTAGTCGTATCACCTTGACAAAAGGCCTCGGTGAGGCTAAATGGCACCAGGAACTCGGTAGGTCGGCGTAGAAAGGCCGCTGATGGACGTCATCTCCAAAGGAAAGCAATCTGTCCCCTCGCGGAAGGTCTCACGGAAGGGCCCTAATTAAATTATTAATAATTTTGACTTTTCAATATAGTCACACTAACATGTAACGTACCCTTTTTCATAGGAATGGTAACCACACTAGTCGTTAAACATCTTTATCGGTATCGGACGATATGGCCGATAATTACGGAAACTACACCTGGCAGTATGTGTGCCGATTAATTTCACTACAAAAGCAGACGGTATTTAGACCTCAAAAATGCTGAAAAATAACAACGATACATTTAGATACCAAATTGGTCGCTTATCTCTGTCTGAACTCTTTGAGCGTTCAGACGAGAAGGGCTGCCAGTTTCCCCAAAAAGGTATATACCACATCTGTCAAGTGGCACTCCAAAAGGATTGATCTTTCGAGCGACTCGGAACACTGGAAGTAAGGTGGCGAGGAGTAAGGTAGCGAGAGTATCGATAACACAAATAGACAAGTAAAACGGAAAAATTGCACAATTAAATTTTTTAACATTTACAACGTTACAAGTGCTTACTCGGATTATATTGACACAAGTATTTTGCGCTAATCAGAAATTGATTTTTTTATAAGTCTTTTGTAATTTTGCCTGTCAAAATACTAACTAAAAGTATGCTGAAACATTTTTAGACAAGTGATCAATTAAAATGTATAGGTCTTAAAATAAACTAATTAATCGTTAAAGCATATATGGGATCCTCCTTTCGCCATGACATTAAGAATTTTAAAATTTTGCGAATTTGAAACGTAAGCCAAATGACCTGCCTAATGTTTTTGCTTGGATGACGATAGTAGTGTCGATATGAGTCCTGAGGCAGCCAGTCGATAGTCCTAAGTGCACGAAAGGAATTTGATCTAATAATATAAACATCAGCAATATTTTTTTCAAATTCAGATATTTATTCGGAGTTGATCAATTTAAATATTCACATGGGGTCTGGGCCGAACAACATCCACTCGATTTTACTTAAAAACTATTCATTTATCCAGTTTTGTGGTTCATGTATAAAAGGCTGGAGACATAATAAATTATAGGTCCATCTGTATAAATGTTATTCCTAATGTCAACTAGCTGTCTGAACTCGGTGTTGTCCTCTGAGATCATTCGCGAGCAGTTTGATTTATGTATGGGTAGAAGCAGTGAGCCCAACCTTCTTATTTACCCTTATTACGTATTTGTGGCCTTGGAGAGAGGCGCTGAGGTTCCTTCTGTATGTAAAAATGTTGCCAAGGCATTTGACATTATTGTGCACCGCTCAGTTGGATTGAAAGTTATCTTTTTTCTCGAAAACAGGTGGTGCGAGTGAACAGTTTCTTGTCCCATAAAATCTCTTTCCCATTGGGGAGCCCCCAAGGGTATCTCATTTGCCACTTTTTTCAATATTTCCGTAAATAATAATTCTTTATGTTTTAAACTTAATTCCTCCTGTTTTCCGATGATTTGAAATCGTTCAATAGAATTGTTACTGCTAAAAGCTGTCTGGCACTTCAAGAGGGCTTTAGCAGATTTGTAGTGTAGTGCCACTATAATGGAATGGAGATCAATACTTCTAAATGCAAACTTACAAAATTTTCTAGATTGCTTTTGCCCCCAATATTTGATTATGTTATTGACGGTGAATTCCTGCCAGCTGTTGAGTCTATCAGAAATCTTAGTGTTGTTCTTGATATGAAGCTATCATTTGTTGAACGTATGTCTTTTCTCTCAATAGTATATTATTTTATATGGAGGAAAAGTGATACTTTTCATGGCGCGCTCGTGTTTCATAGCCGAACGGAGTGAGGCTGGTAATAGAGAGCAAGCCATGAAAAGTAACTTTTCCTCCAAATAAAATATGCTGTTTTTTCTTCAAATGTCGACAAATTAATGCAAAAACATCTCATTTAATAGTAATAATATCTAATTATTATTAAAGATAAGTGGGTTCGCAAGGGGGCTTAGACCGGTGTCGGTGAATAGGCACAGGTTGTTGCTATAGTAATATAACATAAAGCTGTCAGTGGACACTGTCAACAATAATTATTTTTTTAAGATTGCGTCTCCGATTGTGTTTTAATTCCGTATTGATAAGCAGTTATTGAGTAACTTCGATTAAATAATAACCAATTTGTTCCTAAATTAGTGATTTTTAGAAATGCAGTCACAAATTGAGTGATAAATACAAATTGTAGTTTAATAAATCTTGAGTTGTTGACGCTTATTTTGTTGTCTGTTTGTATTGTATCTATGTTGCTATGACAACACTTTTACCTCCGCCGGCGGAAAAGTGAAAAGTAAAGCACCGGCGGAGGAAAAACGAAACTTCACGGCCGCCTACACAGTCGAGTAATGACGGATTTACTGACGTTTGAAGAAAAAATTCTTTATTGCAGTCTGGTTAGATCACACTTAAAGTATGCCTTCTCAGTTTGGCACTTCCATTACGCTAACCATAATAACAGGATTCAGCATGTACAAAGGATATTATATAAGCTTAAACAATGATAAGTTACACTATCATTCCTTGTGCCGCAGGAATAACTTCTTGCCATTGTCTGTAAGAAGAATGCACAGAACCTTCACTTGTTATTCAAAGTGTTCATTCCACTGGCGGATTGCCCATATCTGCTCGCCGAGGCGGCCGCCCAACTTGGGGCTCAGTCATTTATTCCCAGTTCTGCAAATCTTGCTAATCTGCACTTAGAAACTGTTTCTCAAACAGTTATTGAACTAAACCCCGTTTGAGTATCTCAATTAGCAACGTTTTGTCTTGTTATTATTACATTATATTTATATTTTTCTTTCTTTCTTCTCTTTCCGTTTTTTTGTGTATATTTAAAATTATATAGACTTTAGTGTAGTGTAAGAGTTCAGACACATATTGCCAACATTTATGCAGCAAAAAGAATACTGAATTAAACAACTAGTGGAAAGTAAATCTTAGTCGTGACAAATATTTAATAAAGGCATCTTACGTACTTGTGTCAGCAACACTTAGCTTTAGAGGCACGAAATCCAGCCGTGTGATAAAAAGATATACAGCGATAAGCAAACTCGTGTTCGGATTTGGATTGCCCACCGGCGCCGGTGCCGTCTTTCTCATTTAATCGAAAATGGCGTTTTTCCATAGTGTAATAATTTTCTAGCATTTTCATTAATAATTATTTAAGTAAGTCAATAACTAACTTAATAAGTATGTGCCTATTCTACCTCTAATGTTATTGCATTTACAGCTCGAAACGGTAAATCGATATGCATAAACACTAATATGATATTGCGTTTCTTGGGTATCGCTTACATAAAGATGCTACAAAATTCAGCTTCCAAATTGCATCTGCATTACTGCTTCATTGATCCGTTGTTTGAAACTGATTTAAATTAGGATCATTCACTTATCCACAATTTGCGTTGTGTTTCACCTCGCGAAAGCGATTGCAATAAATGGGAAAATTATTGTTTAGCAAATAATTTGTAGCACATATATGTTGAAATATGCATTTATGTAAAATTTGTACAAAGTCATGTTTTAGCCGAAAATCAATGCCCTCATTGTTTAAAATCTGTGTACTGGAAATATTAAAAAGTAGATACTTCACTTGAATGTAATATTTCGCTGCAACATTAATATATATTTTATTCATAACTCAGTGAATCTCAATGGCAATTTCGCGACACACTAGTGCCCCATGAAGAAGTATTTATACAATACAACATACAAAAACCACCGATACTTTATCGGTATCGATACTTTTCTATGATGCCTCATGACTCGATGATCGCAGTATCGATACTTGTATCTTGGTTTGTAAAATAAAATTATAACATTTTGACACAAGGTGAGTTTTGATTACTGTCGTTCGTTTATGCGATCTATTTATGCGAATAATTCGGTTGCGTTCTTTTGTTATTCAGGCCAGGACTCCGTGGGAAATTTTCGAATGATCGTAGCTAGCTAGCTCAATTCGCCTAGGTTCTCGGAATGGGGCAAATTGTGTATCCTCAATTTTCAAATTTTAACATTTTGCAATTTTATAGTAAGCTTTCTGTTTATGAGGAAGATGGGCCCGTGTCTACACACTTTGACTTTGATATAATGGCATAACATGACAAGAGAGGGAAAAAACTGAAAGGAGGGGCGACAATAAGCGTCTGCACCTTTCCTGTTGGTGTACCCGCTTTTGGTGACCTTGACTCTGCTCCATTGATAACATTACCAATAAGTATCGGGTGAAAAGTATTTTAAGCCAATCACAATGACATCTCATCACCTAAAATCGGCTGATGGTGTTTTGATTTTGACCATTATACCCTTTGTGCCTGGACATGCGCGTACAAAATTGATTAACAGGTTTTTGCCTCTCTTTTTAAGTATTTTTCCTCTCTGGCATGACAATAATTGACATTGATATTGACAATCCGTTCTGCTTTTCACAATTTCTTCCATGTATTTCTATGTCACAGTCACATCATCATAGCTTCGGCTCTAATCGTTCCACTTCAAGATCTCGAAAACGCATTATCATATATCCTTACTTCTTATTTTGGCCATTATATTTTACACATTAGATTTAAAGTTAATTGTTTTATTTTGTATAGTCAAGGCTTTTAGGTCTCCATTTTAAATACACTGTAACGTTGTAATTGTATCTGAATATTATATCGCGATTTTCTCTGTGTATCCGTTAAATTGTGGTATCGATTATCACAACATTACTATGACGAGTGGATTTCAGTATTCCGAGCTGTTTGACAGCAAGCGCCTTCCGAAGATGATGCACATGAAAATAGCATATATCGAAGGGAGTGATAATTAAAGGTTCTTCTCGTTTGGACTTTCCTCCATGAAGGTGCCTTATGTTAATTAACTTTTCAACTGCTAGTTGATGATTGTCAGATAGCATTTTTTGTCAATCTTACAAAGCGTAGTAACGCGTATCTTTTGTTAGAGTACGGGCTATGCTGTTGTTAAACATCGTGGGCAAAGCGGTGTGATAACCCTTTTATTTTAAAAGGTATGTTCGATCCATGTGCTTTTTAGTAGATGGTTAAAAAAATCGTTTGTCATTTCACCAGGGTCTTTCCGAGGTACTGATGCCCATTTATTCTGGAGGATTCCTTCCTTGAGCCGGAGCCCGCCGTTTTATCCGAAGAGGACCAGGACGAGAGTTTTGTGGAAAAAGTGACCTTCGCAGCTGAGAGGTTCACCTAGCTCGTCCATCTGCACTAGAGTCCAGTCCAGTAACTTTTCACATGCGGAAGGCTGAAGGTGTCTGCGAGTCCTGATAGGATCTATTTAAATTATTAAGTGTTAGCTCTACCTGTATCTATAATTTAGTTCTTGCTATATCGTGCTAATATCTTAAATGTTCCTAGTGAACAATCTAAAGACAATTACCGAGAAGTATATTCTCAAATATTACTTCAAAAGATACTGAGATTCAGTTCTCCAACCTTACCTAGTGTTATTTTTTGAAAAAGGCAGTCTTCTGAAGTCCTGCCAACCTTTTATCGCTTTCATTCTCGTTAATACCTAAAATATGTAATAGAATTAGGCCGTTTAGGTTATTTATGCTAAGTTTATTGTATCTGCTAGCCAAACCCATGGCAGAAAATTAATTTAAAATATTTAAACCTTATTATTGAACGTTTCGCCTTGATATAGGTGAATTGAGATCAATTTTCCTTACTTGGTGCGGCTATGTTTATTTCTATATATTTTATTCAGTAAACCCCTTTTAGTTTAGCATTTTGAAGATATTTTAGAAGTCTTCTGTAGTCCAGCTGCCAAGGGAATAAGCCAAGCGTAGTTTAGTGGATATTTATTCCCTAATTTTAACATATACATTGTTACATATTTAAGCAATAGTAACTGGGTAATATTAAAATATTCTTTTAAAGATTATTCCTCTCTTTAATTAGTATCGAGGTAATTTATTGAGATTTTCATATCGTAATTTGTAAAGTTAAGTTATTGATCAGAGACTTGCTAAAGTGCCATAACTAGTGCTTCTTTTTGATTTGAAGTTTGATCGCAGTGAATACCAGGCCTAAATCGTTTACTTGATACTTGATTATTGTAATTTCTAGTGTTAATGTGTTAAGATTAAACTTAATTACCATAACAATTAATATAATTGTAATTGGAACATTAATTACCACCTCTCGCATAAATATGTCAGCTTAAGTGACATTCCATAAATTTCTTTAGCATAATATTAACCACCAGTTAATCTTCTAAATTTTATAAAAGTAGTTTGTTCTACCCAATCTGGAATCCTGGAATCTGGAAATGGTGAGAGGGTGGCCTTGAAAGGCCGCGGCAC
>MU182823.1:67317-104641 GCA_016904865.1 Pissodes strobi
TTCATTCTGTGAAAATTTCAGCTTGTAACCCCGAGGTGCCCACAGAAATCATTTTATAGAAGGCTTTTACTGCGTTGGGCACTCTACTAGTAGTATCGTGAGGTCCCATGAACAAGCCGCAAGTATTCCGCGAAGAAATCATAAAAAATATGCTTATTTAATTGAATGTCAAAAGATCTTGATCTTATCACAACATAAGGATATCTAAAGAAAAAAATTAAGATATTCTGATAGACACTAGATGCTTCAAAGTGAAAATTTCTATTTAATTTTGCCCACTGTAAAATAGGAACTAACAATAGTAGAAGGAAAAATTGCGTGTTAATTTCTCTTTTTAAATTTCCTTGGCATAGCTGAAGCGTCGAATAGTGAATTTTAGAGGGAAGGATTCTTCAACGAACGGATTCTAATATTAAGCTAGTAGAATTTTGGATTTTTGTTTAAGTGGAGAATATCCCAGGGGAGGCTAACTTTCGAAGAGCATTTTATATGTTGTTGCAATTTTCAACATCTTTTCCATATCAACATGATTTTTCAATGATAACCAATAGTACAAATTACACTTATCTGACATTTCGGAAAATCTGGAAAGTATTTCAAACTTTAGTATTGCATTACAGGTAGTATAAATAGCTGTTTCATGAACAGTTATTTAATTAAGTTTATGTTTTTTGCAATTCACAGCCTTCTGGTAATATAGACTTTACCGTACTTTACTTTGATAACTAGCAACCTCACAATCGCGATAACGTGCATGTTACCGTCCTGGTGCTGTCAAATAAACAATAATATGTAGAATACTGTATTTACATGGAAGCATATTTTGAGCGTTGAATTTTGTACTTCACACATATTTTGGCATTAATATGACAAGAATATGACACAAAAACCAACTAGTAAAAACTAGCTTCCATAGTTTTGGGTGCTGTTGTATTGAATACTACGGTAAAATCATATCTTAATCATTTGAGTTTTGTTTGTACAATCGGGCGTAAAATGCAATTTAACGCCCCCATTTTGTAGACGTAACATTGCACTTTTATGCCATAGAGCGTAAAAATAACTAAGAAATCCGCATACTAAAAAAGTATGAAAAAAAACGATATACACTATACTGACAGATTCGTCAAAGAAAGAAAAACTTTAGCTACTAATAAAGCAATAATATATTCTTATTTTAATCAAATTTATTTTAACGTGGTAATTGTGTGGCTACTATTCGTTTTGTTCAATTATATCGACTTAAGTTGGGCACTGACACCAGCAAAAAAGTTGATATGCAGGGTCAGCAAAAATAACAACAAACAAAATATTAAATTTCATAGCGGTGTATTCATTAGGGTCGTACAGAAAATATTGTTTGCACGTCTGGCACAAAAATAATTATTTTTAATAAATTTAAGGTCTTTGTCGCACTTGCATAACTGTAAAACTCTCCTTCAGCATAGTTTGCATGTTTCATGCTTGTCAAAGGCATACTTACCGCACTTATTGCATTATATTGTCTCAAATTTACTCTCGTTGTGTCGGATCCGGCTAGGAACTTAACCTAGTTACACTCGATGCTGGTGGTTTCCTTTTTGCTGATGGCCGAAGGGCTTATGTAGGCTGGATCTACGTCGATGGGAAGAGATGATAAAGAAGACACTATAACAATGTTTATTGTCAAAAGATTTTATGAATTTACTCTTTACCCGATAACTATAATGCGTAAGTATGTCTTTTCGGTTGGAGTATACTTTGAATTATTTATAAGGCTTAGTCAGTGTTAATAATGAAGTTGTTAAGAGTTGTGTTGTGTTTTATTTAAAGTTAGCTTTGGTTATTTAATTTAAGTAATTATTTCAACGCCCCAGCGGCAGCCTAGTTTAACTTGATTTCACTCAGTGATTTAAATTCACTTTTAACAACTGAACAGATTACTTCACTTATAGAATTCTGCTGACAGATTTATCTTAGCTTTAATTTTCTTGCTTTATGAAACGCATATAATCACTGAGACAGGAATTTTGGTTTGTAGAACTTAATCCAGAGGTGACCTTTCTAGAATTAGGCATGGCTGCAAGATTAAGTAAGGTTCGGATTACAGGCTTAGAACATCCAGAGGGGCCCGCACCTATATGTGTATATGGTCATTGGATGAACGGATTTTGCGTGAGACAAGTCTACCGAATCGCTCGAAAATTTATATCATAAAATTTGCTGACCGTTACAAGTTAAGGCTCATTATTGCTTGCGTTGTTTATAAATCTGCCTTATATGTATACATAACTTTTTTCAAGTTCAAGCTTGAAGTGAAAGTTTCTTTTGACGTGTTCATCACTCTTTTTCCTGGGCAGTAAATAAGTTTAAGCTGTCTTCAAGTAACGCTCAAAGCTGTCTACATTCGGCTATTCAACGCTCATTCGGATACGTTTTAGGTATTTAAAAAAGCTGCTCGTGGAAATCTGAGATTTGGCACGGTTCTAGCCAACACTTGGAGGTCGCCGAAGGTTAATTATTTTAATTGTCTGGACACATTCTTTTTGACGCATTATTAAAATTTATGAGAATCGGAAAATGGCGAGTATTTTTTGGGCGTGTATATTTCTGACCCAAGAACCGAGACGACAGATGTTTTGAAAGTATTTTTGATATAAACATTTTCAAATATTTGCGAGGAATATTTATTTTATATGCCAGTCAAAGTGGTGACCATAGGTTTGAAATGTAGATTGAAGAAATAAAATGTTTTGCGGCCATTTTGTTCGTTTCGGGACATTTATAAATACTAAGATGGTGTATGTTATGGAAGTAGATTCTGACACCTACAATCTTATTACAAATGCAATGCGTTGCAATAGATTTGATATAATAAAAAAGTACGCGCATTGTGCAGATAACGCAAACTAGGTGTAATAAATTTGCAAAATTTTGTCCATTATTTGATATGCTCAATAGGCGTTTTTTTATCAAGCGTTTCTAGATGAAAAATAATTATTGATGATGGTATGATATCCTATTTTAAAAGACACGTAACCAAACACTAAGAGACAGACCGGTAAGATATGGATACAAAGTTTGGTCTTTTCGCGATCCATGCGACTACTTGATTCAATTTGATTCTTATCGGGATAAACAATGTAACAAACAGTACATGGAGTTGAGAGTAGGAGGGATAGCGCTACGAACACTATTGTTTAAGCTACCCCAAAATATACCGTTAAAATATACTGCGATAGATTCTGTCAAGCGGCTTAGCGGGCTGAAGCCCACTCGACGTAGTAAGGTTGCGACAATCGATACCGACCATTCATGTCAGCGCGAGAAAACACTCGAACCGAACAACCTTGACGTCATGTGGCTCAAGTTCACCGCCAAGGGATTAACCAAGTTTATATGTTGCATCTATCGCCCTCCAAGCGATAGAGCCTACCAAAGCTTTTTTACAACACTAACTACCACTTTTGACTCAATACAGGTCGATCACCCCAGTTCAGAAATAATCGTGCTAAGAGACTTCAATGCCCTCAACACTAGCTGGCTCAAATATCACAACAAGACCGACAACGAAGGTAGAGAAGCTGAAGCATTTGCCATCAGCTGCGGGCTTACTCAACTTGTAGACGAACCAACTCGAATCTCAGAGAGGGGCGAATTAGCCGCTCTCCTGAATCTTTTTCTAACCAGCAATCCTGACCAGTACACAATTACAGTTGGTCCGCCATTGGGTACTTCCGACCACAAACTTATTACAACGGTTTGTGGATTGCCACTCATAAAGAAGGATCCATCTGGCATTACAATTCTGCAAACTAGGACGATCTAAGGAAGTTCTACCTAGATTTTCCTTGGCTCGACGTCTGCTTTGGCACTGACAACCCGTCAGTCTGCTGCGAAGAGATCACGCAAGTAATCTCCTCAGGAATGGAAGCATACATCCCAAATTCGATCAAGTTACCATCATAAGGAAAGCCCTGGTTGGACAGAAGATGCGAAAGAGCTGTAGGTAGAAAACAGCAGGCCTACAAGTACTGGCAGCAAAATCAGACCGCTGAAAATCGCAATAAATTTGTCAAAGCGAGAAATGAATGCAAACGTGTAATCGACGAAACTATGGACAAACACAATCAAAGCATCAGGAATAAACTTTTGCAATTCCCCAGTGGCTTCAGGAATTTCTGGTCGGTAGCAAAGGCAGTAAGTAACATTTTTACAAAATCATCTCTCCCACCTTTGACAGACGAACGTGGCATCACGGCGACTACAGCCAAGGAAAAAGCAAACATGCTCGCCAAAATGTTTTCATCGCACTCTACCTTAGACGTCCCCCAAGGCAAGACTCACCCTACCATATCGAACATCAACACTACCATGGCAGAAGTCAAGTTTCATCAACGTGATATTCGTAAAATCCTTAAAGAACTAGAAACGCAAAAGGCATCAGGACCGGACGGAATCGTGTTAAACAACTGCGTGAATGAACTAACACCCGCTTTTTTCAGTCACTCGAGTGCAACCTGTTCCAAAAAAAAGGCAAGAAAACCACGCCCTCAAACTATCGCCCAAGTGCCTTGCTTCCAAAAATCTCCAAAGTCATGGAACGTGTAGTCAATCAGCAACTACTCAAGTAGGGTACCTCGAGAAAAACAGAATAATCAGCGATAATTAATACGGCTTTCGCAAATAGAGATCGACAGGAGATATATTGGCCTATGTCACTCATATATGGAGTAGGGCAATTGAGAACTACTGAGAGTCTCGACCGATTGCGTTGGATATTTCAAAGGCATTACAGAGTTTGCCATGAGGGACTGCTCAACAAACTGCCGTTGTTCGGACTGCCAGCCTCTCTCTGCAGCTGGCTTGCCAGTTTCCTTAAGAATCGATATCTGCACGTTGCGGTTGATGGACACATTCACCACCAATGCGAGCATGCCTCAGAGCGCAATGCTTTCACCAACCCTGTTCCTCATCTATATTAATGACCTGCTGACCGAAACGAATAATCCTGTTTACAGTTTTGCAGATGACAGTATTTAGATCAGAAAAACCCTTGCCAGTGACTGAGACTCATCACCACAGATAGGAGCAGATTACAGCAATTAATCAAGACCTGGAGAAAGTTCAAACTTGGGGCGACCGATATTTGGTCCAGTTCAATACAGCAAAGACCCAAGCAGCCACGTTTATCAAGAGGGCCAATACAGCGGGCCCTGACATCATTATGGCAGGATCGACCATTCCTTCATCCTCGTCAATCGGACTGCTGGGTGTCTCGGTCAACAGCAATATGTCCTGGCATGGCCACATTGCTAACATCGCAAAATTAGCCTCCCAGAAGCTTGGCGAGCTTTTTCGCAACAAAAAACTCTATACACCGCAGCAGTTGCTCTGGATCTACAAAGCGCAAATAAGACCGTGCTTAGAATATTGCTCACATATCTGGGGTACCGCACCAAAGCACACCCTAAAGCTGCTCGATTCCATTCAGAAGAGAGCTGTGCGTCTCGTCGGCGACCCGGAGTTGACCCGGAATCTGGATAGTCTGGAACACCGCAGACATGTGTGGCCGAGATGTCTCTGTTTTACAGATATTTTCACGGCAGATGTTCCGAGGATTTGGCCCGCTTCATCCCGCCCCTGGCAACTCCTGTCAGACGGTCACGACAGACGGCAAGAGCGCACCAGTTCGTCGTACAACTGGAAACACCTAGAACATCGCTTTACAAGAACTCCTTTGTGTGGCGCACTGCATCACTGTGGAACTCACTCCCAGGACATCTGTTTTCCACTAATTACAACCTACATCTATTCAAGAACCGTGTCAATCAACATCTTCGCACACACACCGCTCGTCGAGCGCCATAGGACCTACTTTAGTGTGTGTGCCACTGCCATAAAAAAAATTAAATTACATGAACAATGTTTTAAAAAATACCACACTATTTAAGATTTCTTTTTGTAAAAATGTTTACTAAAATCTCTTTTTTGCATTAAAAAGTTTAATATTCCTTCCGTGAGTTATCGCAACCTCTCATTCCCAGTGTTCCATTATTGGAACACATTTTTGCAAAAATCATTAGCTTATATTTAGTTTTTGTGTAAAATTTGATATAATTAAGCCTAACTAAATACAAAAATGAGGACAGTTATACGATGAAAACATATTAAATAATTCGGGCATTAAGGGGCAAACTTTTCGTTGAAATTTGGGCAAAAACGGGTTAATATATTTTAAAGATAAAAATTTTAGTATCATTAAATTGCTTCGTAATATGATGGTATGCGTTTTCCCGGACTTATCCCATGATATTCGTTTTGAACTAGTGTTATGCTGTTTTATTGGAATAATAAAGTTGAATTTTCTGATGTTTTTGGTCGTCCGTATTATAAAAATTTTTTGAATCACGAAACGAAATTTTGCACTCGACGCGCGTTTCGCTAACTATGTTAGCATCACCAGGAGAGGATTAAAACTAATCTTGCAGTCTACCTAACTCTATTTTATTTTACTTAACTGTTTGCTTAATTAAGTGGAACCAAAAAGAACCAATCCTGAAGTCCTATACTAGTCACGCTCGAACAACCTATACAATAAACTGTACGGAATAGGCCCTCTCTCTGTTTAACTATTCTTGCATTGACACTGGTGAAAAGTGATCCACATATTTAAATAACTACTAGATCTATATATCAAAATATATTTTTTTTATTTCAGTGGTTACTGCTCAACAAACTTCACTGGAGATCCAACCTAAATCCAGACCGATTCGAAAAGAACTTGGAGAAAATTTGGTACTGACATGTCGGCCCAACGTTCCGAATCCCAAATTAATTACCAACCTTGAATGGAAAGACAAAAATGAAAGGAGAATTGAGAATAGTCATAGAAATAGTCCAGTGTATATTCAGGTTAGTCGTCAAGTTTAAGTTAATGTGAAACGCGCTACACAGAATGCACGGTAAGCATATGTTAAAATCTTGACTGTATACAGAAGAGGTAAAAATAATACTAGTGTTTTATATAATTGTTTTTATAAGGAACCCAAAAGAAGTACCCAGTGATATGTTGGGTGTAACTTTTAACCGCATTCGTATATTTAATAGGTTTTTGGTACGTTGTATAATCGATCAAGGCTCCCATACCCAGATCAAGAAGAACCATAACATTATCAAGGAAATCTGGAATGGACTTGCCGCCTCACTCGTGGGTCCAAAACTTTGATGGGAGTCACTTTTTAGAACTTAAATCCGATGTATTACATACCTATAAGTAACATTGATAATTTGCAAATACTGTTTGTCTCGTTCTTTCCATTGCTGGACAGTGACATAAAACAATTGTCAATTTTTTAAAATGGGCGCCTCGTAGTTCAATACCCTTTCTTATCCTGCACATTTTTTCTCGCTGTAGTTGAAATAACATTCCGCAAGCCTTTCAAGTAACTCTTCCCTGGTATTTACAAGCGTTGAATAAAAAAAACTTATAAGATGCATCTTAAAGCAGGTTCGCTTCGACCCATCCAATGATTACCAAAAATATCTGTTAAATGACTGGAACTAAATTACTCAAATGTGGTGAAGCATCGTCGTGCATTTCCGAACCTATTAGTTAAATTTTGTTGCAAAAATTGTAAATACGGTGCGCATACGGTTCTTCGAAAACGAAAGATCTCAACAAGTAATTCCCAATGACCTCCGCCCACACGTCAGCCATAAATCTCTGTTAGTGCCTGGTCTGCATTATTGCATGGGGATTTTCTTTATGCCAAATATGTAAATTATGAAAATTTATAACGCAGTTTCTTCTGAAGCCAACTTCCTTCATATGTAAAATATTTCTAATAAAATGTGAATTTTATCCAAATTGTCGTATAAACCAGTTTTTGAACATAAAGCTTGATTGATAATCGTCTGGAGACATTGCGTGCACCTTTTGAATACGAAAAGGATGAAGTAAATTTTGTTTTATAGTTTCATAGACAACTCATTTTGTCTTGCCTACTTTGAGCTACCAGCTTTTTACGCTGCTAGAACGATTGTCATCAATTTCAACCAGAATTTGTATTTCTAATTCGGGATTCTTTGCTTTTGTTGAAGGCGTTTCGCTACCACCAATTTAGATTTCCTAAAATGAGTTTTAAAGATATAAGCACCATTCAGTTTTAATGTATTATTTACATTTTTGTCTTTAGTTACGATGAACCCCGTCAAATTTTCTCGATCCGGTAGTTTTCGATTTGAAAAGCTCTCGGCATAAATTCTTCTTGCCTCCAGAGAATTATATTATGCTTATCCATAAATCGAATGCATGGCGACATATTCGGCAAAGAAATAGGGCTCCAATATTTAAGTTGGTTTTTTATGACTATATACCTGCTTAAAAGTTTCAGCCCATAATGTAAATCACTGGATACAAATGTACAAGCATCCCAATATCTCCGTTATAGGGCCCCTAAGGATAAGAAGTTATATAAAACACTAGCGTTATTTTGGCATCCCCTACATTCAGCCGAGATTTCAACATATACTTACCGGATAACCTCTTATTCCTATAAGAAATGTGGTTGGTATTAATACTCTAGGTAGACTGTAAAGGACCGTCTTGATTTTCTGGTGAAAGAGCGACACCTTTTAGAGCAGCACATAAATTGATAACGGTTAATGATTTACGGATACAAAATATAATACTCACAAATGGTAAATTAAAAGCATTCACCGATAATGGTAAATTCCCCTTGAGGTAGTCTTCGCCGGCCGGCCTTGATTTTTGACTGATTTACAGGATTTACTTCGCTGGGAATTGTGTTAAATGACCCGATTTTAAGTTATCAAGAAGGTAAATTGATTTCGCACCCTGTTCTCGATTGCTGCCTGTCTTGCACCGAAAGGGGGGGGGGGGGGGGCACATGAAGATTTGTGGGACAACCACAAGCCATACACATGTCGATATTGGTAGCCTAGAAGTAGAAGCATTATCGTCCGTTTTTAATGATTCTACTGCATCCGCGAGGTGCAAAAATGGTACCAATTGTGAGTAACCAAAAGTAGCTAAATAAAGCGCGAAATATTGAAATGTTAAGAGCGCACTTTTTCTATAATCCAGGTGTGACTTAGATAATCAAATTTACGTGGAAATATACAAAACGAACCGAAACTGTCTCAAATTAAAGAACATTTATCATATTGCCACTACATGATGATTAAAGGTAGTTTGTTTTATTTCTTTTTAAAATTCGCCTCTATTTGTGAATAAATATAACAAGTTAAAACACACTGCAGGGTATCAATACACGTTGCCAAACTTTCGTTAAGTTGCTGGATTGTTGCCTATTAATATAAATGAGTTCATTAATTTTGAATTGCCCCTT
Source organism: Pissodes strobi (assembly GCA_016904865.1). NCBI lineage: Eukaryota > Metazoa > Arthropoda > Insecta > Coleoptera > Curculionidae > Pissodes > Pissodes strobi. Next base: position 76,671 of record MU182823.1, read on the forward strand.
CCTTTATTAACTTCAAGCATCTATTCCATTGTATGAATTTGCGCTGGTTTATACGTAGATATTGAACAAGAAATTAGATGATCTGAAGGCGGACTCTATATACTTGTGTTTGAAATTAAATATGTGTTCGTAAATACCTTGATCAGGCTTTTTATGCGACCGATTCTTCAGTTTGAATTGACCGTTTGCTGGTACCAAGGGTTTCATCTCTAGTTCTAGTTGGTGTTATTTTGATTTCAACTGAACACCAGCGAAGACAAGACAAGTAAGAAAGAAATTGTAACTATATATACCATCCAGAGAACATCACAGATTGCAAGGCAAGAAAACGGCTGGAAAAGCTACTACTTTAATTTAGGGACATATTCGCGAAATCTCCAAAACCCAAACTTACCCGAACTCGTAATAGAGCTAGATAAACCGAAGAAACGCCGTAAATACTTAGTATCCCAAAAACAAAGAAACATAATATGCGAGCAGATCCAAGAAATGCTTGTAGTAAGACTATGCCACTCACCTTGAGCAAGCCTAGGTGTGCTTGTAAGAAAGAAGGATGGCAGTACAAGATTCTGTGTCGATTGCAGAAAGCTAAACTTGTCACAAAAGAGTCAGATTAGCTTCTACCTCAAACAGTATAACTAATTATTAACTCTAGAACATCATAGTAGATTGCTATCAATCGCACAGCAGATATTTCGTTCGACTAAATACTTTTTCTTTAAATCAGCTATAAAAAAATATCTGGCTGGAATAAATTTGTAGAGTATTAAATGTTATAGAAACTGAATTATTTCCTTATTATTTGTTTTTTATTTTCCTTTTCCTTATACAATGATCTGTGTATTAGTATTGGCCGTATAAGTTCGGCAAAATTTTAAGCCACATTAATTTTCGGAATTTCTGGAGAATGTCGTCGCCTAAAAATAAAAAAAATAAAGATGAACTAGAACAGATGAAGGAAACGAAGTTCAAGTGAAGCATTTGACATCTAACAACTGTACAAACCCTGCTGCAAGAACTTTTAAAGGTGCATTCAAAATGAGTATGATCATGAAGATCGAGTAGTCAGTGACAAGAAATGGAAAGAATTCTATTATCTCTGGACGACATAATAATATTTTCAAACACTAGACGAGTTGTTAATAGTAAGAAAAGTCTTTGATAGATTATGCCGCCAGGCCACTAAAACCAAGCAATTGTGGCTACGTTAAGAAAGAATTTAAAACTTTAGGATTCAAGGTCAGTGAAATCGTTATACTACCTGAAGAATTTAAGCTATCTTGTATTAACCAAGCCAAAAAGTATAAAATAAGTACAAAGTTTCCTAGGACTGTGGAACTTCTAAAAATTAATTACAAATGTTGCAATGATTGCACGCCCACTACACGACATTTAAATGGGGACATGAGCTGGGCAAGACATTCGCCACGTTAAAACATAAATTGACATCAGCACCAGTGTTACAATATTTCAAACCACACAAACGCACTATATTGCACACTTCATATGACATCCGAGCCTATTATTAGAAGAGGATGAAAAGCGAAAAAAAATACAATAACCGAATTAGAATTATTGAACGCACTTTAAGTTATCTAAGACATTTGATATATGGTAAACCAGTAAAGATCGTATCAGATCATCATGCTCTCTGCTGGATAGACCAGATCAAAGAAAGTAACAGGCGCTTAGCAAGATGGGTCATAAATCTTGCAGAGTTCGATTATACAATATGCCACGCTTTTTCTTTCTTCTAATTGGCGCAAACCTTCACCTCGGCTTAGAAGAGACCTAGGGTGAATAATATCAAATAAGAAAAATTTGGCGTCAAGTGAATTTGCAAGTACAGTTGCGTAAGCTAGAACGAGTCGTCTTCAAAGCATGCAAATAGGCCCTAGCTCTAATGCCGGAGAGTAGGGTGGGTTTTTATAAGGCGCCACGGGCTTGTAGACGGCATAAGCAAGAACTACCCCAAAGCTGAAATATGATCCTCGTTTTAGCCTTAGCTTCGCACTACCAAGAGAAAAAAATTATTTAACTGAATTCGAAATTACTTTGATTAAGTTTATTTGAATTTAATCAATCCGAGCAAATAAGAAGTCAATTATTAAACGTGAATTAATTTAATAACTAGAGCATTAATTCGATTATGAAAGGCAAGTAAATAGGCCAATATAAAAAAGAATTAAATTAATTAAAAAGTGAAACGCAAAAGAAAGCTAATAATTAATAACGAAGCCAAATCTTTTAAACTGTAGTAACAATATTAGGTCAGTAAAGCCGAAACATGAATTGCTAACAAATTGAATTAGAGTACCCACCTTTTCTCGTCCTGTTTCCTCGGTTGAGTCAGCAAACCACAAATTATGAAATATTGCAGGTTAATTTAATGAATGGGAAAACTATCAAGTTCAATAAATAGATACACAGGCAAGTTCGATAAATAGAAAGTTTGTTTATTATTCTAGGCAAGGGGAAAAAACAGAACAATCTGATGACGATTTCTCCCATATTTCAGGCGGCTATGCTAAATTTATGACTAGAAATGTCTACGGCTAGTAGTCAGAAATTTTACTCAGTTACTTGAGGCTTGAAAGATCAATAATAGAAAATAAAAGAAAACAATTGTTAATTTTAAAATTATCTCGTTCAATTAAGAAAAATCCGATATTAGGTATCTTGGAGATTACGCAATATAACCAGTAAATATAATAATCAGCGAACTGAGCTAATTAAAAAAATATATGATTTTCCTTTGAAAATCACCCCTCAAGCAACATAAATAAAAGACCCTATTCGATCATAATTCGGGTGCAAACCATGGTCTGACGTCACAGTACCGCTCTACAAACTAATTATGCCATGTTGGGGTTTGGAACCTTCGGCAACATGCACTAAAACGAAGTTTTATCCACAATACCGAAACAGAATTATTGCAATCGACGCGCGTTTCGCTAACCATGTTAGCATCATCAGGTGATGATTAAAACTATTTAGTCATCCCCTGATGATGCTAACATGGTTAGCGAAGCGCGCGTCGAGTGCAATAATTCTGTTTCGGTATTGTGGATAAAACTTCGTTCTAGTTGAACTAATTATGATTATAATTAAAACTAGGTACAACAATAGTAGATGATACCCTGGGGCAGTCGAATACAATTAAAAATCAGTAGATTGGCCGCTGTTTTGTTAATCAGTTATTAACTAGACTATCTGACCATGAAGGCACTGCTCCTAGAGACCAGAAAACCAGATCCGAACTGGCGATTCAACGTCAAATCTACCGAAAAGAAGCAAGAGCCCCCTAATAAGGTGCCCGAACAAATCGATATTCGGAAAAATATTTCACGTTACTCGTAATTCGTGAAATTATGCTCGTTTCATTTAATACTACAGTTAAAAATTAAAAAGGTGTCGACTGACCAGACTAAAGCAAGCTGAATATTGGATATTGGATTTCCAAGAATAAAATAAGTTAAATTTCTTAGTTTCGGTGTCAATAGGTAAGTTTTAGAATAGATAAAATTATCTTAATTAGCAAAAGAGAAAAAGAAAACAAAATAATTTAATTAAAGCGTAACACTTGAGCAAAGACAATTAGGTTTGGCGTAAATCTCGGGTTCATTTAACCAGAGTGGAGACAATGCGGTTAGGCGTTATTATTAAAAAAAAACTGAAATAAATATATAGATAATTATAGGGGTCAAAAAGGCATCAACAGATCCCCGCTAAGGGCAAGTTTTCAGGCACTAAAGACAAAACTAAGCAACGTAAACCAAAATAAGGCCTGATACTCTATAAACTTGGTCGGTTAGAAAAATCCCATTAACAGGTAAACCAAAAAAAACTTCTAACACGACCACTACCTTAACCAGCAAGCCAACGTAGAGTGATTTCCGCTTCAAACCCTCCAGAAGCAGATGCTTCCTTCCAGTATTCCCAGTACAACGACGCCGGGCCAATAGGAGTCACATGGTCCCGAGCTGTCTTACCCAAAAGAAAGAAAGTCCCCAAAGCGATGTCATCACAAGAGACAGAAAGTGCCTAAAATGGCACACACGTTCAAGAGTTGGTACCACAAACCGGTACAGAAAACTACTCCAAAGACGACCTCGGCGGTCCCAATACTGAATTTCCGTTTGGAAGACAACTGTAACTCGTTTTTAGCGCCGCGTCCACTGATCGGCAGAGCATTGCAGCTAGCATCAACGATCAACACTCCGAACCGCCGCGCCGGTCTGTCAAGAATACTCGATTTCGACAATACATACATTTATTGCATTTCGCTTAAGGAACCCTCTTCGGAGCGAGTCCGCCATTTCGTGCAGAATAAATGATTAGATCATGAAAATTTGGTCGCTCTAAACAAAATGAAAACCGGGCACCTCACAAATAGAATATAAAAAGGGAACGTCACACAAGGACGCCGGCTGTATGTCCAGATACCCAGTCGTGCCTTCAGAAGCACACGATCAAGAGGCTAAAGTGGATCTACCAACATTTGCAATAAAACGCACGGAGGTAACTAACCTACAGGACAAACATCCAGAATTAAAAAAATTAAAACAAGCAATTTTAGATCTAAATAACACAAGCATCAGAGCAGAGAATTTTAGACTGCAAAATGACACTCTGTATAAAATAAAATTATTAAGCCTTAGGAAAAATTAAGGGCAGATTCTTCTGGACCGAATTGAGCAAGAGCATAGAAAATATATGCACAGACTGACAGGCGAGAAAAGGACCAAAAACACCAGGCTTTTTACAACCCATAAAAGTAGAAAAATTCATGGATAAAAATGGTATCGAAATTGAACTGGCTGTTGCAGTAGTCTGCGCTCTTTCAGGTTGCATAGCTCAGATAGGTAGTTGGGGAGATGCGTGTCTTGTGGGTACCGGGCATTATAGTTCTTAGACATAAATAAAGCTGCAGAGGGAAATAAATATTGCCAGAAGGGCGTACCAGACCAGTCACATTGAATAATGTGTCTTAAGTTTATTTTTAATAAATAATTTTATCAGCACTTTGCCTTACGTCGTTATTATATTTAAGAAGTTCAGTTTTTATGATATTAGTTGCCCGACTAGGGGGTAGATCCCTATTCGGTACTGTGCACTGTCAGTCTTATATTTTTTGAACGTTTAATACTAAAGCTTTAAAAAACATATATTTAAGATATTTTTACGACTATCTAAAGAAATGTCAGTTTTTTTTTATTTCTCGACCGATGCGAATGGTTTCCCGGGCCGGTTTACCCCTCGCCATCCGCCCCTGACTAAAAACATCCAAACCAAACCAAAATATCCATTCTACTGAAATGTTATTCGGCAAAATGTCTTTTGAATGTATATGTTTCTAAAATGTCTCCCACCAAAATAATACAATTTGGTCCAAAAAGGTTAACATTTTGCATGTCGGCAGGTACTTATTTGTTTGGCATAGTTTACATAAAAAGGAGATTTGAACCGACGCGACGCGACGCCACAATTGGTTAGCATATCTCTAAAAAACTGATTTATTGCATTACGTTTCAGTAACTGCAATCATCAACGAATTGTTTTCCTGTTTATCTATTAAAAATCAAAATCAATGACATCGCTTTAATTGACTGCAGGACGTATTTTGTCAGTTTGATGCACATTTACTCTTCTGGATATACTGTGGCGTTTCAAAATCAATTGCTTTAAATATGCCCGATTCTCAGTCGAAAAGCTGTAACTGGAATTTAGTGTTTTTAGTAAATGCGACAATAAACTGGGCAGCAGTATTGCAATTGAAATACCATCACGTCAACAGGATTTGTAAATCCTAATAATGCCAAGACTCAATTGTAATTGAAGGCATTGAGTATTCCAATAAAAGGGTACTATTATTAGAGGCCCGTTTTTCAACCTTTATATAGGGCTTACCGAAATGTTCTCTTTTTTTGCTAATGCAGTATTTCATATTGGGATCAATTCTTGATTCACTAGCTTTTATCAAGTCTAATTTGTTTTTAAAAATTGATTGCCCTCCCCTGAGAATTAATCAAATTCCGGATGCACATATAGGTTAATGTGATGACATTCTTATAATACTTATTTTCCTAGACATGATTAGGAAAATTGAAATGTGTAAAATTAAAAAAAAAGGCCTGCATTTTAAAAGTCCAACATTTTTCACCTGTATTTTGCAGATCAAGTTTTAAGGCTGGTCAAAATGTAAAAAATACGAGTTTTTTATGCTTGATATGACAATTGACGGTATCAAAGGGAAATAAATGTGGGACCTGATAAGGTCGCACACTCACGTAAAAGGAAATTATAAACATAAAACTAAAATATTTATTGAACTTTTTGGGATAGTAGTAGGTATACTGTACGGCTCAAGTCAAAGTAGCTTCTCGTTGTTTTAAGGTGACGCACACAGGCGAATTTTACCTAAAAGCTGACCAAAATTCCATTTTACCAACTTAGGAACTTCCAGGTACAACCCATTAGGTTTTATTAGGGTATGACCAAGTAGTCATAAACCACCACTCTAATATAAATTTTATTAGCCTGGCCTAAAATACGTTAGTAGGAAGTAGACCTTTGTAGTGAATGGTGTTATTTATTGTAAGTGCATCTAAACATATCGAGTTTAATTTTGTGTTCTTCGTTTAGTTTTGTGTAAACTTCGAAAAGATATCATGGAGCCTATTGCTGGTGGTAAGTAAATTTACAATTGTGCTTAAGTTTTAATCTCTTTTTAGTATTTTGTGTGTGTAGTCTTCAAAATCAACCAGAAATATATTTTTTATAATTTTACTCAGGTTATATAAAAAAAAGTCCAAGTTGGACCAAGACGAAATATGTTTTTTATATTACTGAAAACACTTCTTAGTAAGACCCAACAAGGAAAAATTGCGATAACTCTTGATTGTTTTACTTTTGAATTATCGTATCACTGTTGATTTTGTTAATTTATTGTTAGAACTTCGATTCGCGTCGGTGCGGTCGGCGTACTCAATGTTTAATGTAATAAATTGACATTTTTTTAACTTAAGAAAAACTGTTTTAGACTTTTTGAGACGAAATTTTAAAATAATAATTATAATAATTTAAAATAAGGATGTAAAATAATAAAATGGTTGATTTCTAATGAAACCGTTTGGATTGCAGGTTCTTCAGCGGAATCCATTTTAATAAAAAGGAATTAGCTCGCAGATTGGTTGAAAGATTGCTCTTCTAAAGTAGCCATGCAACAGTGTGACTATTTAGCAGAAAAAGTGAAATCTACAATGCAATCTGGTGACCTATCACAGGAATCGCATGAGAGGTTGACAGATTTTGTCAAAAAATACCGTACCAGATGGACTGCCGCATCAAGAAACCGAGCCGTATTTCAGAGCAATAACTCCGCTTGGCTAAATGCTGAGTTACAATTTTTATCAAAAACGCCATTGATTCAAGTTAGGGAAACTCCATTACAACGCGGAAGACCAGCTGCTGAGTTTCTTTCATCAAGCGAACGATCCAAGAGAAGAAAAACTGCCCAAGTTCGACTAGATCGTAGCCCCGAGGAATTAATTTATGCGGCTCAGATGCAATATAGGGCCGAAGGTAAGCTGGATGCAGCAGAGGTTATAAAGAAAGTTGCTTTTTCATCACCCGCTCGAGCAACAAAGTATAAAAAGGCAATTCAGCAAGAAAGCGAAATTCCCTCTTCAGCGGATGAAGCTTTGTCAGTTTTTGTAGAAGCGAAACTAACGGAAGTTTCAATATAATTTAATAAGAAGTTCTGCGAGAAGTCACAAATCACGACTGTATCCCAATTATGAAACGATTACCGCTGCCAAAAAAGATGTTATCCGGAAAATATACAAATTTCTGAAGACATTGCCGAGGTGCCCCTTCAAAATTTGTTAAATCACACAACTTTAAGATTATGTGAGTCCATTAAAGAGATTTTTGTTACACTGCAGCTGGAAAATTGCATTAATTTACATTTAATTTCCAAATGGGGTTGTGACGGAAGTTCCGGGATTAGTCAATATAAACAACAGTTTTCCGACTACAATATTTCCGATGCAAGTATATTTCTTACATCAATGGTCCCAATACAATTGATTAATGGGTATCCAAATTCCAAGGACCATTTCGTTATTTGGCAGAATCCTAGAACTTCCTCTCCCAGATTTTGTAGGCCAATTCGTATACAATTTAAGCACGAAACAACAGAGCTTTCCGTAGCGGAAAAGAAATATATTGATAGCCAAATATCTATTCTTGAGCCAGCAAAGCTTAGTGTTCAGTTAGGAGATATACACATAAATCATTCTTTATATTTTACTATGATAGACGGTAAACTCTGTAACGCTATTACCGAAAATCCTTCCACCCAAAGGTGTTACATTTGTGGATTGACAGCCAAAAATTTTAATGATATAGATAAGTGTTTACAACAAGAGATTTCTGACAAGTCGAGGTATCAGTTTGGTCTATCTTCTTTGCATGCTTGGATTCGGTTTTTCGAATGTTTGCGACACGTTTCGTACAAAATGGTTATTAAACAATGGCAGGCCAGGGGTAAAGAAAATCAAGAAAAGGTAGCAAACAACAAGAAACGAATCCAAGATGCCTTCTTAAAAGAAATGGGGTTACTCGTCGATATACCAAAGCCTGGCTTTGGAAGCACTAATGATGACAATACATCTCGGCGTTTTTTTGAGGAACCCGAAAAATCTGCGAAAATCACAGGAGTAGATGTTAAAAGCTAATATCTCGATTCAGAATAGTGTTGCTGACCATATGTAATGGTTACCATATCAAGATTGATAGTCTTAAAGATTATTGTGAAGAAACGGCAAAACTGTTTGTCGAGCTGTATCCTTGGTACAACATGCCAACATCTGTATATAAAATATTAATACATTCTACAGAAATTACTTCATATTTCATGATTCCAATTGGGCAACTTGGAGAAGAAGCCCAGGAATCAAGAAATAAGGATATTAAAAGATTTAGAGAATTCCATTCTCGCAAATTTTCAAGGGAGCAAAATATGAAAGACATATTGAATAATCTTTTAGTATCATCAGATCCTCTAATATCTAGTATGAAAAAAATATCTGTAAGGAAACTTAAACAGTATCCTTTACAAGTTTTGGCATTTTTTGACGAACCCCTAATCGGAGAAAAAAATGATAGTGATATAGATATTAGTGGGGACGAAGACGATGAATAAAAATTTTAATATTGTTTATTTAATTTTTGTATATATTGTATTATGTAAATTATAGTAAATTATATGTAAAATATAGTATATTTTTCTTTAAATATTCAACTTTTTTTTATTTCTCGGTTAATGACTACAATCCTACCCAATTCTCAGTGACAAGCGCGCTTTGGCTGTTAGATACACATATTTTTTATTGCCTAATTAAGAGCTTTACGAACACTTCAGTACATTTTTGTATCAAATTGATAATCAAAATATTTTTGGCCAGCTTTTAGGTAAATTTCGCCAGTGTGTGACGGACAATATCCTAGTAACTAACATTTCTAAGACATTTAACCTGAGAGAATATGCATTTGTGGCGTTGAAAATAGCTGATCTGATCACCGAAATTTCATTGTTGCCTGTTTATTGTTAAAATATTGTCATGAGTTGTTCCAACATCGCAAAGCATTTCTGATCATGAAATTCCCGGCTAGTTCTCTGAAATTCTGCTTTTAGTTTTATTTCCTGCGGTTTTTATCTCCATTCTCTGATGATATTAGAATCGCTACAATCTTTTGCCTGTTTCTTCTTAAAATGTAGTCCTGAGATGTGGTAACATCGCAAACTGTTTCTGGTCATGAAATTCCTGACCAGGTCTGTGAGTTGGTTCAAGTTTGCAGATAACGAAGTTTTGCGGTAAATTCTATTTGCTCCGGTTTTTATCTCGGGTCTCTAATCATATTACACACGTTTCAGTCTTATGTCTTGAACATTTTATAAATTGTGCTTTGAAGACCCTGAAAATATGAAAAATACAAGGCTAAAGAGTCTTGTAATAAAATAAGCAATGTATTTATGCGTTTCGCAAATATTTAATAATTTATCTTTAGATTGTTGATCAATTCGTAAGTATAGAAGGAACTAAATAAATATCTAAGTCAAAATTTCCTTCATCGATACATATACCAATTACAAAAAACAATTCTTCTTTCGAAATTAATTCCTTGAAGTCATTGTACAATTGTTGGCTTGTTAAGATGGTATTTAGTTACTTTTAAGACGTCATGAACTGTTGACATCGGACTGTGAAGTTCGTACGCCTTTGTCATCATAATCACGGAATCTACTAGTGATTTTAAATTTGGTTTGAAAGAATAGAGCAATGATGAACGTGAAAATGCGGGCCTCTTTGCATGTAGGCCACCGCTCTGGGTCCTTTGTGCGCTCACCTCACACATTAATTCAACCAGGAAAGGCGACCTTTCTTGAATTTTTCTTATGTCATCCAGATTCAGCAAATAGCTTCCCAAGTGTACTTCTTTTACGGCATGCTTTCTCAATATTATATTATCCTGAGCAGGTGCATATGCCTCTTCATGTATCTGTAATGAAACTTTGGAACGAATCTCATATCATATATGTTAAATGTTCAGATGAATTCGCACCTTTAGACTTTTTGCATTTTTCATTTGCCCCCATATTGCCAATATTCAACCAGTAGCTCAATAATTCATTTCATAATATTTAACCAGTTATCAAAGTGGTTTGGGGTTGGTTTTTTTGAATCACGCTCGGTAATTCCATGATTGTTTATGATTTATCGGACAATAAAGTAATGTTAGGTAGTATACCTTCTCAAACAATTACAAAACAGGAGTGACAATACTTTTTTCCAATCTTTGTGTTAGAAGAGCGTATTAATAATATTGTAGGCAGTGGCGGCTCGTGTAGGCAAGAATAGGTGAAGCGCAATCAGGTAGATAGCGCCGCAGGCAATACTGCGCCGCTGGCGAAAATTTTTTGGCGCCACGCCCAAAAGTCCTGCGGTGACGATACTTGCGAGAAATAATATACCATGAGCGCCGCCACCAATTTATAATAATATCAAAAAGATAATAGAATTACTAACTTACCCACACTCTCGCGTACAGTTATTTTGACTGCTCCCATATACTTTTTAAATATAAGGTCTATTCTTCGATTTTGTAGTGAGGCTTTTCTTTAACTTCGCAAATGATAATGCACAGTGAATATGGTCCGAACAAGCTTCATGCCTACTACAACCTCTTGTCACATTCCCAAAAATGTTAAATCCGTCTTTATTCCAAACGCTCGATTTTCCACCTACACTTAAACAGGGCATAGTTGCATACAAAATAGTTTCTTTAAATAAACACTTCCATACAACCAATTATAATTCAACCTGGAAAATGGTGTTTCTAACAAGATGCAGATCGGATTATACAATGGAAACATTTCGTAAAACAATGCAAATTTGCTTCCGAACGACTGTGAACTGAATTTAATATTAACATAAGAACAGGTCGGAGTCGCATTGTCGGGCTGCTTCCGTTCTATAAATAGCTCACGTATCTAGCATGTCCGCTTCGCCCGTTGCCATAGCCACCATCGTAAATAAAGCTGTATATTGCAGTGCAATTATTGATCTTGCTGTGTGCGATTCCCACGTGTTTCGTGATTGTATTGAGTGTCGAAAACCGCCCGCACCGGCCGATCTTATGACAAGTTATTCAGCGCGCTACGTTTTATAGTTAATTATCTTTTATGAGGATTATCGCACTAATTTTGATTAGAAATTTATATTATGAAAATTTGTATTTTTAAGAAATGTAATTTGAGAAATTGCATTAATGTTGATTAGAAATTTAGATTATAAAAATTTTGTTTAATTAAAAATATTTTTACTTTAAAGTAATGAAATTTTAGAAATTGTAAGTGAAGCGGCGCTTCACCTGCGTCCAATGACGAGCCGCCACTGATTGTACGGGTTTTGCAATATAATTTTGTATTTTAAGTTTCAATCAAATTTGAACATGTTGCTCTGATGTATTTTGCGATAGTAATGAGCACCGATTTACTAATTGATGTTTTATATTGCAGGATGTACCTGGTGATCTAGGAATAATGCTGGTTTTTACCGGGTTAACTGAACAACAGGCAGGTATTTACAGTTGTCACGCAAACTACGCAAGCTCTGAACAGTTATCAGCATCAGTGGAAGTCAATACGTTTGGTAAGATGTTCAACTTATGGCATATTTATTGAAAGCAAAATGCAATTGACCAGATTTATTGATTTTTGGGTACTTTGTAGACGTGATATTTTGAGACTCAAACTCGATTTCAGAGTCTGGAAATAATGGTGCAGATTATAAATGCTTATTAACAAATACTTGTAATAACCTGCTGATCGTAGTAAATCAAGCAGATCATACATGCTGTATAAAAAATTTGTCGAAAACACATTCCAGCATGGATAGTCATCATTTTATAGTTTTTCAGCCAATTTTGATGTTAAAAGACTCAACCTTTAAAAGTTATGATGCATAAAAACAAGAGGGCGTGGGGAGGGGAAGGGGCTGCTGATTATTGGCAACAATTTATATTGATCACTAACTTGCTTTCTAAGCGGCCCGCACGGTACCTCTACTTCAAATTTTTGTGATTATTTTTTTTCTTTCGTTGTACCATGAGTTGTTATTTTCACAAGTTTTGCTCTCTTTCATGTTTATTATCTGTCTTAAAATATGTACTACTAGAACCAGTGGCAAATAAGCTGCAAATAATCTCTGTCGAGCTACATTCTTTGTAAAAATTATATTGATTCACTAGTCATTATTAAAAAATGTGAATTCTATCATCCCGAGTATATTCAAATAATGTACAGAGTTTCTCTCATTAGATAAATAATTATTATTCATAACGAAAATTAGTTAGTAGTTTAATTTAATTTTGAAAGTAAGAAATAAGCATCCCTCTTGAAAAAAGTTTTTTGAGGTATATTATTTTAGTTTACATAATAGGTAAATTCTAATTTTACGTATATTTTTCAGTTGATGTGCAATTTGTGGATGCTCCTGAGAGTCAATATCCCATCGCACGGTCCCATTATAAAGTAAAATGCAAGGTTAAGGGTGACCCGTACCCAATTATTGACTGGTACAAGGGTGACCAGTTAATCGCAGATAATTCTAACAAATATATTCGGCAGGAAGATGGCCTTCTCATTAACAATGTTACCGAATCAGATGATGGCACCTATAAATGTTCGGCATTGGTTCCGTCGACTGGAGTATACAAAACTAGAACTATCAAGGTAATTTAGTATGAATTATTTACGTTTGTTGATATAGATCGCGCTGTTTCAAATATTTGTGAAGAATATTTTTTATTTCCCCTTAGCAAAAATAAATGTATAGATAATAATATGATATGTAATTAAATACGCGCATTTCAAGTTGAAGGAAATTTCAAAAAGTAATCGTTTGCTGACTACAAATACATAATCAAAAAATCCTTTTATTACCAAGTTGTTATCGATTTTCTGTCACTTTTATGAGACCGTTATAATCCATGGATCTAAAAAGTTATCATTATTACTATCTAGAAATAAATGCTAAAATAACACCATACACTATTAGTACGATTCTAAAATGGATTTTCCGTTGAAATAAATAAATAAAATAAAAAAAAAAAATAAAAATAAAAATAAATAAATAAATAAATAAATAAATAGATTCTGGTACATCCGATTCAAGTTGAAGGAAATTACAGAAAGTAATTGGTTGCCAACTACAATTACACCATCAAAATGTCCTTTTATTGCCAAGTTGTTATCGATTGTCTATCACTTTTATGACCGTTATAATCCATGGATCCCCAAAAAAAAAATTTTTCTACTACCGTGCCTAAAATACTCACTTTACGCACTCTCTAAGATTCGTAAAATAGGCCTTTTTAGTGTGGAGTGCGTAAAATACGTTATTTTACGCCCTACTGCGTATAGTAATATGGCACTAGTGCGTAAAATAATTTATTTTACGCACTAGTGCGTAAAGTCATTTAATAATATTTTCGTTTTTTCATATATTTTTGGGTAGTAGAAAAAATTTTGTATGCTACTCATGTGTAAAGTGCCCTTTTTTTATTGATTGGGATATTCCCATTTATAAAAAAGAGTCACTTTACACACTTGTTGCATACATAATTATTGTAATTACTATCTAGAAACAAGTGCTGAAAAAACTCCATACGCTATTAATACACCACTTATACCTACATACACCAAACTTTCGATCTTTTAAATATGACTCGACTTATTTCACACCAACAGATATTAGTTATTTATCATTATTGCATGTATCCCAATATATAGATACCTCCCAGCTTACATCAATTATGGGTAAAAGATTTTTCATTTTAGGATTGTTTGATAGATGGTAAGAGGAGCCTGAAACTCAAAAGTCCTGGGGAGAAGTTTTGGCAGGCGACAAACCTCGGAATTTTGGCACTATTTCAGTTTTTCGCTTATTATTCAAAAACTACATGTCCTACAGAAAATTTCACTCCTACAATTAATGTTGACAAAATTTCCTACAAAATGCACTGGCCAAACTCAATTTTATATCGTCTTAATCCTTTCTTACAAGTTTTTGAGGTTTGATAGGAAGAAATGAAAAACTGCTATTTGCTGCTGCGCTAATAAACGACTTCCTTCAGCTTCATAGAATTCTATAAGCACGATGCGATCACGAAATAGTCCGTGGACCATAAGACGATCTTACATCCTACGCCTGTTTATCTAATGATGTGAAACGAATTTCATACCGTCTTTTGAAATTCGATTAAATTTTCCAAAAAATCTTAAAATACAGGTTTTTGCTCATCTTGACTTCTATAAAATATGATCGTTTATGGTGCCTATTCTATTTTTTCATTATTATTAACCATTATGTTGTACAAGTTGTTATATATCTGTGGATATTTGCCAAAAGCTGATATGTCAGTTTTATTAATTTTAGAGGGAACGACTTTTAAATTTTTGTGTAATTTTCAAATCAATTTTTATAGAATTAGTTTTTGTTATTAATAACTTCGGTTCTAACTACATTTAGTTATTATATAAAAATATGTAATCTTTAGTAAATTGCTAATTTAATATTAGAGTTTTGAGCGTAAATAAGAGTTTGAATGACATATCAACTTCTGCAAAAAATTGGGTTTTGACATATCAACTTCGGAAGTGGTTTAGGTATCAAAAAATGTTTATCGAAATTCAAAACAAAATTCAAAATTTTCAGTTGACTTAACATTCATTATTTATTATAAAAAAACTTTGGTTTACACAACAAGAAAAAATGGAATTTAATTACATATCAACTTCTACCAAACAGTCGGTTTTGACATATCAACTTAAGCGGCTTAGGTATGAAATAATGTAAAATTATCAGTTAGTTTAACATTAAAAATTCTCAGAAAAAGTTTAGTTTACAAAACGTCTTCAACCGCGCTTTCACTCACAGTCAAATTCTGATAAAATGGGTGATAAGCGCTGTCCACGTACTTTAAGAGATACAAGAGGTTTTCCTTTTTCCTAGGGTTAATAGGTTTCGGCCCTTCACCTTCGATGTCGGGCTCCTTCGCAAAAAAAAATATGAAAATAAAAACTCATGGAGTTTTTAGAAAACATGCTTTCATCCAAAATTGTCGGTAATTTCGATCCACGTAAAGGCTCATTTACACTTATCACTTTAGATGTTCATCTTGGAGGAATCATCCAAAGTGATAAGTGTAGATTGCCTTTGAATTGTGTTTCATCCAAAGTGTACAGTAAAGATGAACGATGAAACATATTGACCCCCGACCAACTTTTAATGAAAAAGATGTTGTTCCCTGAACTGATGATTCATCCAAAGTGAAGGCTCAGTGAAAAATGTAAACAAACGGTGCCTTCATTTTTGCCGCTACTTTATTTTTTAGTTTAACATCTGCCAGTGTGATTGTTTGTTTGTGGCTATTATTATAAATATAAATTTGCTCCATTTGTTTATTTTAGAGTTCAAGCTTCTCGGAACCAAGTATCTCTTTTGGATAAACGGAGTAACTTTTTCGCGAAGATATGCGAATTGTTCATCGTTGATTCTTAAATGATTTATGTACTCCTCAGGATTTTCTTCTGCCCACTCTTTTAACAGCGTGGATGAAGCACCTAGATTTTTTCTCCTTGAAACACACGGTTTCACCCACCAACGTCTTTTAGCACGGCCAGTAGTTGCTGATATAATTGAGTTGAATTCATTTATCAGTCCACTTGAAATTAAGTCAATGTCATCGCGTAAAATACGTTTGTTCCTTCTGGAACGAGACATCCTGTCACCTGGTACCACAATTTGTTGCACCAAACACGAAATGACGAAATTCTAAGGCACAGTGAATAGTGACAGAAGTGAAATCACAAAACTGGATGAAAATATGTAAACAAGGATGATAACTGCGGATGATTTCACTCTGGATGAGTACATCAATAGTGATACAGTGTAAGTCCCGCTTATGCTATTATCCCAGAAAATGTCCCGCTTCACATATGTGTGAAATATTCGACACACGAGCATTTCCATATTGAGAAATGGTTATATTATAAAAACAAATAATTAACTTACCTTTTTGTTTTCTGTATTTCACAAAAAAATGCGATTTACTTTTAAACGTACGCAGCGATAACAATTTGTGGCCCGGTTTTATAACCAACATAACCTCTAATGCATAATCAAAACATGATATGTCAATTTCGCTTAACGAACGAAACATGATATGTCAGACATAACAGGTTTTGGCTAAAACAGAAGCTGCGTTGAAAGACATATCAAGTAAGGGATCTATTCGGCGCATGAGCAGTTTATGCAGATTTAGATATCATGTTTTGCCACATCAAATTTTAAAGTGTATGACATATCAAGGCGATAAAATTCTGATATTCGAAAAAAAAAAATGGCATATCAGCTTTTGGCAAATATCCATCACAGATATATAATATGTAAAAATAGAGTTTTGAGGTTTTCAGAAAAATATTAGTATTAGAGAAGTGATTCGTATAAAGAATAATATATAATATAAATATCAATATCTACAGTAATAATAAAAAGTATGTATTTTTACGTAATTCGTTTTGAAGGCCAAGGTTGAGGTCCCTCATCCTCCGACAATTTGTCTTCCACCTCTTCAGCTTCTGCCTTTTATTCTTCCTAGTCCCGCTTCAGTACATCCTCGTCCACGTCCTCCTCAATTTCAATGGGTGAAGCCTTGGAGTAATAAGTACCCGAACAATTTTTTCAGATTGTGGTGCACATCAGACCAGATTTTTTGCAATTGCAGAATACCAATTGAAGCAATGGCCGGGGCTCCGCGCGCCGCGCCGGTCCCTTTTGATTTGGATGGGGGTGAGATCGAGGCTGTCTCGTTTCCACCCTCATTTCAGTGGGTCTAAGCTGTTCCTCAGCCAGCACTGTACTTGATAAAGTATTCTAAGGCTGTGATGACGAGCCGCCCTAAATATTAGTGATAATCTAGGCAAACTGAACTTGACCTGCTTTATATTATAGCATTAATTTATTAGTGTAAATTTTGAGTAAAATATCTGCAAAGTCGATAATCGCAGAACACCGTAAGATTAACGTTGACTGCAAGGCACAATCGCGCCTTATAGGCATGAACTTTTAAAGGAACAAAAGAGCATACGGCCAAAATTCGCTTCGCACCATAAGATAAACATGTGTAGCGAGATACCTGCCCTATTTCATATGGACTATTTAGGGATCGCATCATGCTTATAGAATTCTATGAAGAATTTTCTCTACATTAACTTTGGTAGCAGTGAAATTTTCTGTTAGGACGGTAGTTTTTAAGTAATAAGCAAAAAACTGAAAAACGTGCCAAAGTTTCGAGGTTTTTCACTTACCAAAAGTTCTCCCCAGGGTCTTCGAGGTCGCAAATTTAATTTCAGGCTCCGCTTACTATACCAAACAATCTTAAAGAGAAATTTTTGTTTTCCCCCAATTAATGCAAGTCTATTTTCTCAAACGATTTGCCGAAAGCGGTGTAGTTTGCGTCAAACTGAATACGATTTTTTGAGATTTTTTTTTTGAAAACTCCGAGTAGACAAAAAAATTATTTTCATTGGACCGATTTGGAAGAAATGTATGTTGCTCCAAAATAAGGTGAACTGAATTCAAAAAATATACGAATACTATCTTTTTAAACAGTTTGGCAAATATACAAAGTTTACTATTGGATAATTTGGAACCGTGTTCCTTTGGTCATTGCTAAATAGCACTTGACAACTTCCAAACATCAGGAGAAGTTCCCCTCAACAGGGAATGGTTATATAATAAAAGCAAGGGATACGAGAGAAGACGACTATAGGCTTGATCGAAAAAAGGAGGAATGCCATTCGAGCCAGCACCCTTTCTAAGATCCATCTCCCGAATGGCCGCAGAAACTTTATCTGGCGCCAAATGTAGACTGTGATTCAAATCGTTTACATAATTGCTAGTCCCAACATTATTAGATTCTACGAAAACGCTCTTAAAGTAAAGTGCAAACAAATTACCTATAAGGGATTGCTGGCCTCATTGTTGTTAAATCTTTTCCCAGAAGTTATTCCCTCAATTATGCCTACCAATGGAAACGAGATTTCAAAATTTGCTGTGATCATTCTCTATATAATTTGCATAGTTCTCAAAACCATTTTATCTGCTTTGTACTACCTCTCAGAAGCAATATTAAAATCAATATTAATATTTTTATATTATTTCCAATTTGTATAAAATGTTTGACGAACGATAAAGGAAAAAAAGATGGGTACCAGCTCTTATAATGTTTCAATTCTCCACGTTGCGGTAATTTATAAAAAAATCAAAGAAACTAATCAAAAGCTAACTCTAGTAATTGATTACTAAACGGCTCTGAAAGAAATAAAGTAATTCATTTAATTATACTTGAATGGAGCTAAATAATATGCAAAGTCTTAAAATTATTACTTGGAGAAAAATTTTCTTAGGCCTAAAGTTTTTGGTTAACTGTCTGTTTTAACAATTATCAGCCTATGGAGGGACACGCAAGCATAGTTCAGTCTGAACTTGCTGCAATATCCATAGCCGCAAAAGAGATTGTTCGCAGGAATACTGAGAACAAGACTATTAAAATCTACACGGATAGTAGACAAGCACTACTGGCCTTGAAAAGTTGTAAACTTACAGCCAGGTCAGTACTAGAATGCGATAATTCACTGGAGGATGCTGCCCGCAAAAACAGAATTTCTGTGTGCTGGGTTAAAGGACATGCACAGTGCGAAGGTAACAAATCAGCGACAAATTGGCTAGAAAGGCAGCCGGTTCAAACATTATCGGAGCCGGCCCTTCAAACCTACCTGTCGCGACGACGATACATATGATAAAAAAGATCACCCATGAAGACTTTAGGGCAAGATGGGATGAAACAACTAACTGTCGACTGGCCAGGGAGTTTTTAGGCTACCCTAATGAGTCTGCAGCAAAAGCATACCTGGATGTGTCAAGGAAGACCCTACGACTCAAGGTGGGGATTCTGACTGGACACTGCCAGCTAAGGAAACATCTCCACACAATGAGATTATGCGAGACACCTATATGCAGAGGCTGTGAACAGGAAGACAAAACAGTAGAGCATCTGCTCTGCGATGGCGACGCTGTTTCGGAACTAAGGGAATCCGTTTTGGGAGAACGATGACCAACCATGGCTTTTCTTAGAACAGCCTCCTCGGGCAACATCGCGGCCTTTTTACAACACTAGGCTGGACGATGGCCTAGATGGATTGGTTGACCTGAATGGGGCCGAAGTGCCGCGGCCTTTCAAGGTCACCCTCTCACCATTTCCAGATTCGAGATTCCAGAACAATTCTCAGCAAGATCTAATCTGTATTTGTGTATAAATCGTGTGTTATGATTGATTTTACGAGCGGTTGATTTAAAATATTTTTTTTTAGGTGGAAGTTCAAGTGCCCCCAGAAATATTTCCATTGAATGAAGTTAAAGTTGTGGAAGGAGAAACAGCGTCTGTAAACTGTTCTGCGACCGGTAAACCACCGCCAACATACCAATGGATTAAACTGGATCGAAGAAATGATTTATCGAAAACCGACAGATTTGCTGTTAGGCCGTTAACAGGTAATATATCTTCCTTTTTATACAATAGTATTTTTAGATGTTAGAAAACATATTGGCGATTCACTTGAGACTTGTGGGTGATATAGTTGAATTATTGTGAGAAAGTTCGAACGTGGCGGTTTTAATATTGCTTAGTAGAGAATTTGTAAATGATTTAGAGACTAATTAAACCGTATTCAGTCTATTATTAAATGTGTGTATCATACACTGAAATATTAGGAAAACCCTGAGTTAGAAAATGTTTAGTTTGAATAGGGCAACGAATGTATTTGTAATATAAATCTTTTTAAAATGCGTTTTGGCATTTAAGAAACATCGCATTTTACTAGGTGTTTTTACCGAATATAACAATTTAAGATGTGATGCACATAATGGATTAGTACCAAATATTTAATAATACGTTTTTTATTAAATGATGGAATTGTAATCAAATCAACTCTAGATTCCAGAATACAACCGGCATATCATATAATCAAGAATTATGAAAGCTTTAGTATCTTACAGCGACTTTAATTTAAAGTTATATTTTTACAAAAAACGGTTCTATTAAAGTTATTAAATGATATTCTTGAATGTGTTTTAACCGAAAATCGATAAAAAATCGATATCTACACGCGTCCCTTAGTAATTTGCCGAAGAACAATGGGGGGACGCTACCATATTATGAAGTGCTTGTTTACAATTTTGAAATATTAAGTTGTATTTTATATTTATTTTCCTAAAATGATTATTACCCAAATGTTTTTGGAAATAATTCAAAATGTGTTGGTGCTCATGAACTTTTGTGATTGAGAGAGTTCTATAAGTTCTATCTCACATATCTGTTATATATCCCATGAAAAATTTATAAAACTTATGTCTAACAAAACCCCTATGTCAAGATTTGAAAGAAATGGTTACGCTCTATATTCAAAATTCTACAAGAAAATCAGCCCTATTTGTGCTAACAGAGGTAATATATTTGAAACGACAGCGATCGTTGGTTTTTAAATGATAGCCAGTCAAATTAAAAACGGCAGCGGCAGTCACAAAGCGTAAAAGTATTCATTCTCTCTTGTCAAATATGGTCATGTGGTCAATAATGTTGCCTTATGATTAGCTGCCGACACCATCCTTTTATTTTGTTCCCGCCCTTCTGTTGAAGAATACCGTTAATTGTGCGCAATAGAATGACAGTAGACGCTAATTGGGCAAAACTTCCCAGGGAACGTTCTATTTTATCATCGTCACGAATTGCATCCCATGAGAAGAGCAAAAGTTAAATACATCATAGAAGGAATATCAAGGATGAAGTGGCGTTGGGCATGTGGAAATCCAAGAGTACCGTAAACTGGGGTGACTTTGCCAACTTTTGTTTTTTTTTTATAACTTTAAATACTCTAGCTGTAGTACCTGATGTATAACATATGTCAAATTTAGGCATGTTTCTATAATCAGTTAATTTTTCAATTATGGATTATATTTATTTTTTTGGCCTAAAAGTTGGCAAAGTTACCCCAGGATTGGGTTAGTTTGGGTTAGTATTATAACTGTCTTAAAAAGACAAAGTTAGACCAGCTTTGGTCAAATGAAACTTCCAACATTTTCTTAAAAAAATCACAAAAATATCTTGAAAAATAAAAAAGTTATCGACTATTTAGAAAAGACCTTTATTTTAGACACTAAAAATTCTGCAAAATTAAACATAAAACATAACTCTAACTGAAACAACATTTTTTGTTAAAACTTTGGTAACCTATCTAATCACTAGTATTATTATTACAGAAATCATCCTAGTTAAATTTAAAATTTGTCAAATCATCTTCGAAATAAAAGAAATCTCTCGAGGAAGAAGTACAGGGTGATCCCCTATAATGTCGCCACCCTGTAACTTTTTTATTTTAAGTGTCCCAAAAAAATTAAAAGTATGGTTATGTAGGTACTGAAAAAATCTTTTTTTCTGCTTGTAAAAAATATTGGAAAAATGATCAGTTTACAGGGAAAAACAAAAGGTTAATTTTTTTTCAATGGAACACCCTATATATGAATTTATTTTTCGATTCCTCGTAAAATTCTAAGCATATTTTATGTATAATGTTATACCTCTAGAGTTAGTAGTTTCACAGCTATAAACAGTTGAAAATCGATACTTTGGCTATTTTTCACCTTGGTAGCAAGAAGATCATTAGAGATGGAGTAAAATGAATTTCACATTCCTATCTTAACTTCTCAAGAGCTACCTGATAGTATTAACTGGCAGGCGGTACCGTGGGTACCAAATCTGGTACCTCGGTAGGTACCATCAGATAGCACCATCAGATAGCTCTTGGAAAGTTAAGATAGGAATGTGAAATTCGTTTTACTCCATCTCTAATGATCTTCTTGCTACCAAGATGAAAAGTAGCCAAAGAACCGATTTTCAACTGTTTATAGCTGTGAAAGTACTAACTCTAGAGGTATAACATCATACATAAAATTTTAGAATTTACGAGGAATCGAAAAATAAATTCATATATAGGGTGTTCCATTGAAAAAAAATAACTTTTTGTTTTTCCTTGTATACTGATCATTTTTCCAATATTTTTATACGCAGAAAAAAAGTATTTTCAGTACTTACATAACCATACTTTTAATTTTTTTTGGGACACTTAAAATAAAAAAGTTAAAGGGGGGCGACATTATAGGGGATCACCCTGTACACCCCGGTTGCTGCAAAACTTTGACGATTTCACTTTTGCGAACGTGAGATATATCCTCTTCGTCAGGAAATCTGAATGCTCTTGGTTTTCAAAATTCATAAACTGAGCAGGCTCGTCGAAAGTTTTATCATTCTCCTGAGTTCTTGATGCGTCATCATCTTGATAATCTTCGATGGCATCCTCCACACTTTCCCGCATTTCCACATTATTAGCAATATTTGCCAGATCTTGAAAACATACTGATTTTCCTGATTCAACATGAACCATTTTCTTCCTTTTAATTTCCTTGGGTCCTGCCGGAGTTCTCATTTTTTTTAGGGTAATTGACAACTGTGTCTCCTATCTGTAGAGTAGTGCCCTCAATTTTTTTGCTGGCAGTGATTTAAGAACCGAATTTTTATCAAGGGGAGAAATTCCAGTTTTTTAAAACCGTTCTTTATAATGAGCTGCTGGTTAATTTCAATTCATTAGAGTTCTTAGTAAAGTGGAAAAACTGGTTTTATTCAGCGTAAAATCTCTGGGTTTCTTTAGTTTGTACTCGGTTAATATAGACCTCCAGGCTATTTTTAGAGGTCTGAAAAACCTGACGTCTAAGGGCTGTGTGAGGTGCGTCGAGTTTGACGGAAGAAACTTGAGCCTTATATTAGCCCTTTGGCATTCTTCTAAAACTTCAAGGTTGATATGAGACGATAAATTGTCACCAATCAGGACTTTGGGACCTTCAAATTTTTCTTGCCCAGGGAACCACCACTTTATTAAACCAATCCTGAAACCGGACCACCCGGATTTTGTCCGATTATATCTTGCGCCGGGGGGCCCTCCGACGCATCATTGGTCATAAATTCGCTCGGCTTTGTAGACCGTGTAGGGAGGTAAAAGTTCTCCAGATGCTGTCACTGCAAACGTTATTAATATGGCTGTTTTCGTCGAGTTAATTACACTCTCCGAATACTTTGCCCCTCTTCGAAAGATGCATTTTTTGGAACCAGGGTCATCTGTGAGGTTAGTCTCATCATAGTTTAAAATACGACTAGGAGCAACATCTTGCAGGATTCTCTCTAAATTATTAAAATAGTTGATAAATTCTTCTTCAGTCTTTTCGGCTCTCACTCTTTTAATATTTTGACACTGCCTTTGAGTAAGTCGACGTTTATGCCATTTCAAAAAACTGTAACCACATTCCACTCCAGGCAAATTATTTTTGAATTACCTGATTCTTGTTCCTTCCTTATCCAAATGACTTTTAACGATAAATCTTAGATCCAGCATAGTTAAGGGACTTCCAAATTCTGCACATGCCACAATTACATCTACAAAGCTTCTTTCAAAAGCCTCAGAAATATTGTAGGTGCTCCCACATTTTGTTGGTGCTTATTTTTAATTTTATTTAGTAAAATTCTTCGAGGAATATTCTAATTATTTGAAGCTTCTGCCTCTTCTAACATGATGAATGGCTTCTTCAAGTGCTTCGTCAGTATAATCCCTGTAGCGCCGGGAACCAATGGGTCGTTTGTAGCTTCTTGGCATTTTCTTTTGACCCTAAAAGAAAATCTGTCAATATTTGGATAAGCCATTGTAAAAACATGGGGTAACATTGCCATTATATTAAAATTGGTGCCCAAGTTTTTCAATATCTTTGGAAACATCCTTTTATAATGGTTATCCCCTCAAAAGCTACACAAAAACATATTCAAGTTTCTATTCTATGTATTATTGGTGGTACATACCTTAGTATAGCAGAGCTTGTAAAAGTTGACAATTTTGCCAAAATAAATAATATATTATAGAGTTTTAACTGGGTTTGTTTGGCTCTCACAAAATCGCGGGACTCATGCACTTGCTTCTAACGGATAACTGAAAGTGTTTACTAAGCTTGCAATGTTGCCAGTTTTAAGTAAAAACATTTATTTTACAATAGATTCATTGCTTGGCAAAGTTACCCCTTTATGCAAAGTAACCCCTCTCTACGGTACCTAAAGAAGCGTAGGACGACCACCGAAAAGATGGGTCGATTACATACGCAGGGGAGAGTGGACCGAGATAAAAGAGACATACGTCCAGGAGTGGACAAATACGGATTGAGAAAGAAAAAGAAAGATCAAAATTCAGCAAATCGTCAATTATCTAAATTTTACAAATGAACAAAAACAATTGTAGAAGAAGTATAATAGATTCAAATATTGGAAATAGTTTTTAAGTCATTTAGGGTGCATTAAAAGTAGGTGGTGCAAGTCAATTGTAAAGAAAATTTCGAGTAGAAATGGTTTTATAGTCACACTTACATAGAGTGCGAGAGACCGGGGAACTTTTAAGTTTTTAATTTGTATGCTTTGGCGTGCTGGCCTTAAGCAATTATAAAGTGAATCTATTGGATGTATCCACGTCTTACGTGCATTCCTGTATGCTTAAATTTTTTTTAGTCGCCTTAAATTTAAAAAAAAAAAGGTATATTTTTGTAATGTGATGCAAAGTGCGGCGCATTCTCAGCTTTGAGGCAAATTACAACACGGACAGGGCATTTTGCCGCACACTTCTATATATATATTTTTTATTTACAGTATGAGATACTTTTTTATGAAAATGCAGAAATATTTATAATTAAGGACTTAGGATTAGAGAAAGTCCCTTAGACAGTGAATACATAAATTCATAATGTGCCCACTTGTGGCAGGAAACGCATCGTATCCACTTCTCTCCAGGTCTGCTATTTTTGTATGTATCAAAACAGTACAGACACAGTTTTCTATGCATTATTTTCTATCTTTATTGAAGAGTTACTTCTTTTTGTCGATAGACGTCTTCAAACTCTCTTTCATAATGGGACCTTCTTATTATGCTCTTTTCTGAAGGCCTCTTTAACAAGAGTGTCTGTGAATATTGCCGTTTGGCATCATTTTACGCCTAGTTTGGGTTTCTTGAGGCCACTTTTGGACTAGTTTCAGATGGGTAACTAATTTTTCAGGAGTGACTTCTCCAAGTCTCGAGGTGAATCCTTGGAGGTTTTTGAGCAACGTTCTTCTAGACCATCGTACAAAGTTGCTGGTTTAGGTTCAGTTTCGATACTTGTTCGAGAATTTTCTGAAGTTTCATTTGGACAATCTTGATGAAAATTTGTAGGTAATTCATTATCCTGACTTTGATTTAGACTTTCTGCTCTGAACTCTCGTTTTCGTTTAAATTATATAAGGATATTTTTCTTCTAGAAATATATCCTTATTAAAAGGAAAAAATCGTGTTAGCTGAAATCTTGTCATGATGTTTTCAGGAATTGCTAGCGGTAATGAAATTGCTACTATATTTGGAATGTATAAATAGACATGGTTGTGCCAGGCTGATTTGTAATCCAAAAATTGTTTGGCAGAGTAAATATATTTTTTAGTTGCCCATAAGCGGATCTATAAAAAAATGGATTGGTTTCATCCTGAAAAATTCGCACATCCACAGCTTCCTGGTGTAGCATTATTCAACATATGTGTCTTGAAGTTTACTCTGGGAAATGGCTGGGCTGAACACTATTCCCTAGAGACGAAACTGCAACACGTTCCTCTTTCTTGTGAAGTAATTCTTCCGATTGGTCTGGAACCCCTCCTGGCTACAAGTCTACCCGGTGCTGGACGGCAGTGGTTCAAGTTTCATCCGTATTGAATTCTCGTACAAATTTAAGACGATTTAGGACAATTTTTAGGTCATCAAAAAATGTTCTACATATTTGCCTTATTGAAATTTGTAGCTTTTGTCAAACTTGTCGCTTCTGAAAATGGGATTTATAGTTTTCGGTGCTGCCTCATAAAAACCGTAAACCAGTCTTCGCCGGCCATTGAGGAGGATATTTTGTTTTCAGTGCCACGGCATATTCATAACTAAGAGTTCAAATCATTTGTCGCATCCGTATTGCTCTATTTTCTTATTTCACAAGTCTAGTTGCTCTTAACAGGAATGGTACCTCGGTTTGTCTTTTTTATATTTTCTCAAAATTCTACAAATTCTACAAGGTTAAAAAAATAACTAATTAAGCCTAAATTCAACATGGCGACATGCGGCAATAGGTCTTGAGCATTAAAGGATCTGAAAAATCCAATGCTCAGCGGGATAATAATTCCCTTTTCCAACGAAGTCAAATACCTAGGTGTCATTGACCAAGGTATGACTTGGGTCACTCAGAAAGCAAGAATTGCACTGGGCAGATGCGGGCGACTTTGCGGGAGAAACTGGGGGCTGAGCCCCGAATTGAATCTCTGGTTGTCCAAAATGGTGGTAAGGCCCATGCTAACCTATAGCTCTATAGCCTGGGGTATAAAGGCCACGCAAACAGGTGCAATCAGGCAACTAGAAGGCGTACAAAGGCTGGCATGTCTGTGAGTCTCGGAGGCGATGAGAACAACCTCAACTGGAGCACTGGAAGTCCTACTAAATCTACCTCCATTACATATCCTCATACAGGAGAACTTAAGAATGGTAGAATACCGGTTCAAGCAAGACAACAAGCCCATCATTGAATGGGAAAGGCCCACAAGCTCGAAACTTGAAGACAGCGAGGAAATCAAGTATCTCTTCGAAATGCCATCAGATGGTACAACCCCCTCTTATGGGTTTGATACCTTCACAGTAGCAATTTTAGGCAGAAAAGAATGAGAGGAGTGCCTTCTATAAAAGCAGACCAATCATAATATACCGGCGGCTCTAAGACCAGTAAAGGGTGGGAGCCAGGGTCCACGGTTCAAGGTCAAATATCTCCATAAACATGGGCAGTCAAGCCACAGTGTTCCGAGCATTGGTCGCGGCAATTCAACCCTGCGCCATGGAGGTAGAGAAATTGAACATTGGAAAAAGGAGGGTAGTTATATATTCCGACAGTCACGCCGCCTTAAAAGCAGTTAGTGCACACAAGGTCAGATCTAGACTAGCTAAAGACTGCATATGTGCCCTCGAAGAGGACGGTCGTAACAATAAGCTCCCCATTGCGTGGATTCTGGGACATGAAGGCCATCAAGGCAACGAAGAACCGATAAACTTGCAAAACGGGGCGCAGGTAAAGTTACGTTGAGACCTGAGCCCCATTGTGGGATAGCAGGAAGATTCTTCAAAACAGCAGTTAAAAGCTGGATAGATA
>MU182823.1:104651-130216 GCA_016904865.1 Pissodes strobi
ATATTATATTCGAGCTCGTTTCCACACCACCGCTGCGCTGTGGTAGAGCTTCCGGCGCGTTTTTTATTGGTTTCCCCTGGAGGCCTAATAATTGAATTTTCTTCACTTAATTCTTCCTCTACCACTGAATTAAGACATTCTTGACCATGACAATTGGAGCATATTGTTGAACACTTCAATCCAACCTTAGCACAGCCGTATCGTTTTCCGCGATCCTTTTTACAACGGCTTGATATACTGGAGCTGGCATCTCAATTGTAGGAATTAGCACCAAAATTTGGCTAATTGTTTTCCTGCCCCATTCATTAGGCTTCAAATTTTCTCCAGCCCGTACCAGGTGGTAATCCTGATAATATCACTGCTTGATTAGAATGACCATCAAATTTGTTAAATAAAATGAATCGAAATTGTTTTAATGCTGTGACAGTTCGAGGTGCTTTGTATAAAGCTGGTGTGATTTTCTCTCCAGTTAGTAGAATGTATGGCTTGATCGATGATAGATTGTTAAATATATGCAAAGCATCGTCCAAGTCCCTTCTAGTATTTATTAAATTTACAGTTCATGCTTTTCCTTTGCCAAAAAATGCTGATGTAGTATCACGTCTACTGAATACGTTAGCAAATAATATATTTCTTTTACAGCTATGAAGGACTTCCGAATTCTGTAAATCGAGAGAATATAAGCCCTTTGCTTGATTTTTCCTTGAACATCTCTTAGAAATCAAATGTCTTTATCAATAGAACAAAGAACAATTAGGAGTATGAGAAGGTCAACATCTTGTTGGACAACAACTACCGTGTGGTTATTATCGCCTTCCTTAATAGCAGTTTGGACAATTAGAGTATCTATCTTGTAGCAAGAACATGGATGCCAGCATATTCTAGGTTTTTAATCAGTTGATTAATCAAACGTTCTTTAATTGCCAGATTGCTCAGCACATTTTTTGGTGACTCAAGAACATTTTGCATATATCTAACAATCCATCATCGATCAAACCAGACATTGACTAGCTGGAGAGAAAATCAAACTAGCTTTATACGAGGCACCTCGAACTGTCACATCATTAAATCAATTTAGATTCATTTCATATATAACAAGTTTGTTGGTCAATTTAATCAAGCAGTGTTATTATCAAGACTACCACCTGCATGTGCTGCTTTAGAACAACATTCGCATCACATTTTTCAACAAATTAATCCGCGGCGTGGAGAAAATTTGAAGCCTAATGATTGGGGATGGAAAACAATTAGCCACATTTTGGTGCCAATTCCTACAATTGAGACACCAGACACCTCTATTCTTCAATTAATATCATGCCATTGTAAAAAGGGTTGCGGAAAACGATGTGGCTGCGCTAAGGTTGAATTAAAGTGTTAAACAATGTGCAATGTGCAAAACTATCATGGTCAAGCCTGTTTTAGTTCAGTGGTAGGGTAGAAGAAGAATTAACTGAAGATAATTCAATTAATAAATAAACAGCAGTCAGATTTTAGTGGATTAAGCCTCCAGGGGAAAGCACTTACAAAAATATAAAAGACATAGTACGTAGTAATAATATTTTCTGTAGTTATATTTTTTTATCCTTATAGCCAAATTTGCAAAGAAAAATCTGCTTTGCATGCAACATTTTTGTATGGCCGATACATTTCAAGAAATTTGTCATTTTACTCGTTTTCGCCAAACTTTAGCAACATATCCTAATTTTTCAAACCATATTTTTAAGAGTACAGTTAACGACCAAAATAAGTTTATAGGACATACATGATGTAGAATTTTATGCCGAATATTTGAGGTCCTATTCATTTTCCTCGCCAGAGTAGCAGTTTTTCAGAAAAATCTGAAAACGGGCACCAGGTCATGTAACGGGGTGGCAAAAGGGGAAGAAGCACCCTCCTGAGAGGTGGGAACTCTTTTGAATGGTATTTGGATGTCTATTAAGAGTCCACAGCCAAATTTTTTATACTTTATAAATTATTTATCCTATTTGCCATTTTAATTGCTAATTTACTTCGATTAGGTACTAGGGCTAATGTAGGTTTTGACAAAATTTATTTTTACCGACTGACCCAGATTCAATGATCCTCTGTAACTTTGCTGTTAATTTAAAAAAAAATATTCTTGATATATTAATAAAGTGCAATATTTTATTATTTTGAAAATAGCAGGCGTCCCGTAGCGCTTGCGATTAAACCGGAAGTGCACCCAATTTTTTTATTTTAAATAGTACTCAAAAAAATGCCCATTCTGTATAGTTATCAATGACAAACCGTCATATTATTGTCAATGTCATATTACTTCTTTCAACTTTCTATTGTTTCAATAAATTGTATATATATTTTTCTAATGTTGCATTCAATTACATTTGCTTATAACATTATACATAGAACATGCAATTTTTTTTTTAGAAAATTGAAGGATAGCCAATAACCTCAGCCAATATATTTCCCATTTTTGGTTTGGTCTCTTGTTTTTTTGTTATTTTTATAAATTTTCCTTAAGAGTTATTTGTTTTGTATGCTAATTTTTATTTTACTAAATTAAAGGATAGTAAATAACCTGTCAAAAAATTATAGTCCCAAAATATCACTACACTTCAAGTATCAAATATTTGCTTTTATTAATAACAAAGTTGCAGGAGGTTACTTTGAATCTGGGTCACCCGATATAGTCCAAATTTTTTAGTTGGTATGTTGTTGTTTTATTGTTTTTTATAAATTTTCCTTAAGAATTATTTGTTTTGTATGCTAATTTTACAATTTGTTTTAAAAAATAGAGATTTTATTATCAGACTGGCCACAATACGTAATAGTAAAGATTCTTTGTTAGTAGGTTTTAAAATATTCAAGGTTTCTTGTTTTGTAATGTACCCTCAAAGTCAATGTGGTCCATTACTTATTGCAATTTGCTTGACGATGTACTTATTTTGAAAATCGTTTCTATTTAATGGTAGTGCTACTAATTAATCTATGAATCATGTGAGAGCCAGCTAATTTATATGGCCCCATTACAATACAAACTATGGGTCTTACACAGCTCGATTCGTGGATTAGTAGTAATTCAGAGAATTGCAATAAATAATGGGCACGCTTGAACTAACTTAAAGGGAAAAAATCAAAGGACAAACGTTCAATATACTACTAGTAATAATTCGCAATTTGTTTTGGCAATTATATAAAAAAAAACAAAACCAAACAAGAAAAAAATCTAAAGCACTTGAATTAATTAACATATAGAATTTAGATTATCCTAAAACATCCATAAGACAAACATGATAAAAATAACTAATCAAGTTTTGTTAAAGTAAAAATATAATACAGTTAGAATAAAATCATCATTTAAATCCAAATGTTTAAATTTTACATACAGGTAGAAAAGGGTTGAAACCAAACATGCTTGAATCTGCTTATAAATTATAAAAATTTATTTAATAACCAGATCGATATAAACATTTTTTTAATGTTAAATATAGTTTCTTTGTTTCTTGGTTTCTTTTGTACCGGTTAAAACCGGCCAATTTTGTTCTACACATGTTAGAGCATTAATATTCCTAGGTGTAGACTTTAACCATCTTCTGATTAGGGTACATTATTAGCAAAGCACATCAATTTAGGTCTGAATATAGCGGAAATATAGCCGCAAAAGTAAATTTTATTTCACTTGGTTGCGTAATAATTATTTATGTGTTTCTAACAAGTATCGAAGCAAATGTCGAAAACAAAAGTATGATTCGTTTTCAAATCAACAATATCCGCAATTGCTACGCTACTGTAATTTAAGGGTGGTAATTTACTCGTTAATTTATCAAATTGTTGCCGACATTCGTTTACGCAGCTCTTAATTGTTGCAGGTGTGCTAATTATGAACCGAGTGGAATTTGGTGATGATGGCATGTACAAGTGTGTGGCAGAGAACACTGCCGGCCGTGTCGACACGGATGTTAAAATTAGCGTTTTAGTAAAGCCACAAATTTACGAATTGTTGAACGTTACTGCACCAGTGGAGAACGAAACGCGAATTATATGCAAAGTAAAGGGACGACCTCCACCACAAGTTACTTTTAGGAAACTGAGCAATCCAATTCCTTTCCAAGTGGGTCAACAAAACGACGATGACAGAATTACTCTAGAGCAACAGTATTTTAATGATGCAGGTTAGTTTTCCACTTCTTAGTAAGTATTATATTTTATTGAGCTCCGGTACATTTTACTGTTATGATTTGAAATGAAGAAAGAAACCTTTTCTCGAACAGAAGAATATTCTAATTGAAAATTATAATTGGAATTTTTTGAAAGAATGCGATACCTAGTTGGATCATTTGCCACCCATAGTTGACTGCGGTGATCCAACTGGAACCTAACTGTAGTTAGCATAAATTATACAGATAGCACGTGTTTATAGTCTATTAGTGACAGAGTGTATTATTTTCCTAGGAAATAGACACTGCATGATCTTTTTTATATTACGTTATGTGTTCTAATGTATTAATACACATATCTATCAGAAATGCTAAGATAATTAAGAAACCGTGCTTTATATATCTTGTGCTACGATATGGGCTCCCTATTTGACTCAAAATATTAAAGGCCACTTCTTGGAACTCTAATTAGTCACGTTAATCCCTTGCTAAATTAATCATTATGAGATTAATAGATGTGTGTGTGATATTCAAAACACTGATTAATTTGCCTTGACTAATTCAATTTCAAAAAAGTGGCCCTAAATATTTTTAAAGCCTTTGAGGATACATACAAAACAAAAAATATACTCGAAAACTGGCAACTGAGAAATTATGTAACAATAGCCATAAGCAATGAAAAAAAGCCAGAATCTCCAGAGTACTTTTGCTTCCAAAGTCTCTAAAATAAACCGGAAAGTTTTGAAGAGGCTGAGCTTATATGCATGCACTCTAAAATGATTCCTGCTCTTTCTGGAACCACGGAAAGTATTAGCCTTTTTTTCTATAAATGCCATAAAACTCCTGGACACCTTTCTAACTGCATTAAATTTATTCTCGACTTAATAAAAAGCAAGGTGTCACTTTAGGGTTTATGTTTGCAACTCCTAATGAAGTTCGCAAATCTTTTTCTATAAACTTGGAAGCAATTGGCACAGTTGGAATAAGTGTATCGATGTTGCTAAGGTGCTGCTTCACTATTCTGCCGTTCATCGTGCGTCTGGTTAATTATTGCAGATAATTGCCCAAGTTTCCTGAAAGTTGCAAAAGTGCATTGTTACTGTATATCCTTAAGGTAGCGTCTCCCGAGAAATTGGCTGATTTGAGGCCTATTAGTTTTCCACCAACGCGGTCGAAGTTCCTGAAGAAAGTCGTGGGGAGTCAAATAAAAGAGCATGTTTCAATCCGATGTTGCAAAATGCTACAGCATTGTTTTAGGTAACTGTTCAAATGTTGATTAGAGGATCATAGAGAACTTTCAGCACTAATTTTACTTGATTCCTCAAAGGATTTGGATATAATAAATCATCAGCTGCGTCTATCTTGATATACCTCGGTTTTGATGAGGATGCTTGTAGGCTTATTTTTTTTCTGGCAGTGGCACACACCCTAAAGGGAGATCCTGTGGCGCTCGACGAGCGGCGTGGGTGCTAGAATGTTGATTGGCACGGTTCTTGACTAACTGTAACTTGTAATTGGGAAACATATTACCTGGGAGTGAGTTCAACAGTGATGCAGTGCGCCAGACAAAGGAGTTCTTATAAAGCGATGTTCGAGGTGTTTCCAGTTGTACGACAAACGGGTGCGGTCTTGCCATCTATCGTGACTGTCTGACAAGCGTTGCTGGGGGCGGGATGAGGCAGGCCAAATCCTAGGAACATCTGCCGAGAAAATATTTATAAAACAGGGAGGTCTCGGCCACATGTCTGAGCACAGCTCTTTTCCTAATGGAATCCAACACCTTTAGGGTGTGTTTAGGTGCGGCACCTCAGGTGTGTGAGCAGTATTCTAAGCACGGTCTTACTTGCGCTTTGCAGAGCAAGGGCAGCTGCTGCGGTGTTATCAACTTGGTCATACCAGGACATATTGCTATTGACCGAGGCACCTATTTTAGTGCCATTGACGAGGATGAAGGAATGGTCGATCCTACCATAATAATGTCAGGGCCCGTCGTATTGGCTTTCTTGGTAAATGTGGCTGCTTATGTTTTTGTTGCACTGAACTGGGCCAAATTTGTCTCGTCCTAAGTTCGGACTTTCTCCAAATCTTAATTAATTGTTGTAATATGCTCCCGTCTGCGGTGATAAGCATCAGTCCCTGATAAAGGTTTTGCTGATCTAAACTGAGAGGCAAGGGTACTGTCATCTGCAAAACTCTAAACAGGGTTAGTGGTTTCGGTCAGCAGGTCATTAATATAGATAAGGAACAGAGTTGATGAAAGTATTGCGCCCTGAGGCATGCTCGCATTAATGGTAAATGTATCTGAGATGTGTCCATCAAGGTGCAATGTGCAGAGATTGGTTCTTAAGAAAACTGACAAGCCAGCTGGCAGGAAGGCAGTTTGTTGAGCAAACCGATATGCCAAACTCTGGCAGCTATCTAACTTGTAGAACACAATCGACCAGAATACATTAGAGCTAGTGAAATTCGTTGTGTGTTGTAGGTATGTGCCGTTCTTCATACTTCTATTCTGGATCCTCTATTTTTTTACGTTATATACTTATTAATTGACCGCAATCCTTGAACATGCCAATGTTATGGAATCATTTAATTGCCTTTTAATAATTTTTGTTATTCTAAGATTTCTAGATTTAGTGAAGAAATCTGGCTTCAACTTTACCTTTTGTAATTTAATTTAGATTATAGTAATTTATTATTATTATTATTTTCAAAACAAAAATCATGTGGCAATAGCTCAGCCTAAGCCAGTGTTATGCTCCAAATTGAAGCTATACAGATATTTTTTTGAGAAGAGCACGGTGCTCTCCTCTAAAACTTTTAAGATTCGCTGGATAATTTGCGAAAAGAATGTCCCATTCCTGACACAAGCAAAATTTAAATACATAAATACAATAGGAGAAGAAGATTACTTTCGATAAAAATATCCGCAAAAGGTTCTTTAAACCGCATGAAGAGTTCTTCCTTAATTTATTCACTCGTAATGCTTTTTATTACAACACTCTTGTGCGAACAATTGGGCCTCGGCTCGGTATTTAGAAAATATGTGGAAAAAGCGTTTGAGAATGTGGAATAATTTTGTTAAATCTTTATTTCTCCCGTCTCCTTGACGGTTTATGAAGAGAAATTTTGGACAAATGTACTAACTAATAATAAAAAAAAATACTCGAGTTAATGTTTTTTAATCAACATAAAATAAGTCATAGGAGAAAATGTATGTTTGGTTGCTCCTTTTTTTATTCTAGACCACTGAATACACTCCTCAAGTATGGGTCTACTGGAGCGAATCCGTCCCACATTTCTGGTATTGTTTTTTTTAATGCTGCAGTTTTTGCGAACGAATACCAATGTTTAATTTTTTTATTTTAAAAATCCCAAAAATTTTCTCCCAAATCAAATGCGCGGATTGTACTAATATACGGGGTATTAAGTATCTCAGAAGACTTACTCCTTACTCAATATTAAGACAAAAATTTCATATAAACATAGGTCGTAAACAGCTTTGTTTGTTTTATATACTGTGAGGCGCTTTGCTTCCGTTCAGCTTGCATTGCTATCAGACGGTTAATTTTAACCATTAGTTATGTCATCTATTGGTTATTTCTCTCGCGCCACCCTTTGGATTAACGTGGTAAAGGGCCCACAGTGCAGCTTGTTACAGTGAAGGAACGGCAAACCAGGGGTCTATTGCGCATGTCAGTACTGGTTGCCGACTGCCTTCGAAACTTTCTTAAAACTAGCAGGAAGGGAATCAGAAAAAAAAACAAACCTAATACAGCTTCTCTATTTTCAACTTGAAACACAAATCATGGTTTATTCAATGCCATAATGAAATGAAATGAAACCTATGCTGTCCTAATGTATTGACTAAGGAATAACCAAACTATTATCATGAATGCCCCTATGAAACTGATGCTAACCTAAAGTATCAAAAGTTAACCAAGATATTACGAGAGTAGTATCATGAATGTCCATATGAAACGTAAACTAATCTAAAGTATTGACTAAAGAATAACCAAATATAGTATTACAAAAGGGGGAGCTATGGTATGCGTAAAATGGCGGTTAGACAGATATGGATCTAGAATACGATTAAGGCAGAGGTATCAAACGTTAAAGAACGGTACAGCAACGACGTAGCTACTTTGATTACGGTATTCACGAGACCAATCACCAGGATCTCGCCTTCTAACCGGTCCAAAATAGCTTCTCCTGACGGTTGTGGATACACGCGGCCTGATAAAGAAAAGATCTGCGGAAAAATGAAACCATGGCGATAATGATCGAACGATAACGGTATTATAGGATGTTAACGGTAGAAAGGATACGGTGCGACAATAATAAATTACCGGACGAGGCTTCCTGCATGGATGAAATTCAAATACCGTAATGCGCGTGTGCGAATACTTCACTACTCTCCGTACTTCGCTACTACAATTTTACGCCGTCAAGGTAGGCAAAGTAAGGAATGGTGGTAGATATGATACGTGTGAAAGACAAAGAGATAGAGAGAGAGAGAGAGTAGGACTGATCGTAAACGTACCAAGCACCAGCCCGGAAGGAAAGAGAGAGAGAAGAGATGACGCGAGCCGAGCAAGAGCCAGGGAGAGAGAGAGAGAGAGAGAGAGAGAGAAAGTACAGCTGGCCATCAACGTACCAAGCACCAACTGTTTAATTTAAAATGTCATGCAAAGAAATCAATAATTAAACTTCGATTTACCATCGATAACTTATCTCATTATTTGATCATTTTTAGCTTTTGTTAATTTTACCGAATAATAGAAGCACTTTTTTGGGCGTATAAAGCAACTTTGGATATTTATTACTATACACGAGAGTTTGTTTTATTTTCAATGCTACATTCCTTGGTTAACCTTAAAAGTTCAGGCACTTCTTATATAACATGTTCTATACATACATTCAATTGTTTCTTAAATATTGTAAACTACTAAAAACATTTAAACTACTAATTAGTTATCACCCTGTCCTAAGTTTAAACGTAAACTTGAAAAATATTTTATAAATGTTCAGCATAAATTATAAACAACGCGAGCGACCAGCGCAGGCAATTATAAACCTTAAAGTTGCAATGGTTAGTAGATTTTATGATGTAAATAGTCAAACGGACCATCAATCCAAGAGGATTTTGTCTCTCACAAAGGGCGTGCGTGTTTTAGTAATCGGGTAACGTGTAAACTCATTATGTATCTGACCAATGGGCATTAGTATTGTTTTCCCATTAAGTTTATTGTTTTACCAAAGTGCCTTCTTTATTATCTCTTCTCACCTGACGTAGATCGATTTATATTTTTACAATATTACATTTGAAAATTAATATCTTGGACACTTTGCCGGGTATACCAAACGGTTTGACTTAAAACAAAACGGTTTTCAATCTTCCATCTCAGTTTTTCGTAAGCTTCATAGTGGTCTAACAGAAACTAAAATATTCCGAATGGATGCGAAAAAATCAACACCTGAGAGAAGTACCACTAAGTAGCTCATAAAAAAACTAAGATCGGAATTTCGCTCTAAACCGAACCGTTTGGAATATACTGCTCGTCAAAATGTCCAAAATATTGATTTTCAAACGTCAATATATCTAAGGAACAATCCTATTTAAGTGTAGAACATGTTGTATAAAATGCTTAGAATTTTTAAATCCGAAAATGTAACAATATAGGTAAGGTACATTATTGAATAGATAAACTACTGTATAGTAACGAATTTCTATAAAGTTGATTTACCTTACAATTGGTTGCCTTTTTCTCCACTAATCTTTCCTATATGATGGAGCCTCTTCGGCTCTGGCTCCAGGATGTAAACAGCACAAGTTGATTTATATGCACAAAAAAAGTATTTGTAAATTACGTACACCAACTCCTCGCTGTCTATTTGTCTATATCACGTAAAACAAAAAGTTAAAAGTGGAAAACATTATATGGTGATCATCCTGTAGTACATTTTAAAGACACATTTCGAACATTGAAGATTAATAATTACCAAATTATTAAAAAGAAACACCTGGTTAAGAAGAAATCGAGTAAAATGGCAAATGTCTAGGAAAAGGGAGAAAAAAGGTTATCTTGCCTGTCGATTAAAGCGTAGCATTGATGATATAATAGTAAAAGAGGATACTTCGTCTGCCACAAAAAAAAAACAGATGATGAAAATGAAGAAGAAAATTAAACTGTTGAAAATGATACATGTAATACAATAATTGTACTTGTGGTTGGCAAATACTACTTAGTCAAATTTGAAGTTAACTGACTGAAAGGTGGAAGAAATTCACTACTCCAAATTATAGATAGAAGAGATGCTTTGCTGTTCAAGCTCGCTCAAATTAAAGCGTATTTAAAATATTAGCAATAAGCGTCATTTATTTTTTGGTCACACAAATCGTTACGTTTTTCTCCCCTTCAGCCGCTTCGGCTCTGGCCCCAGGGTGTTAATTACACAAGTGCTAATGTAGTAACCCTAACGAAGCTGCAAAACCTAAAAAACTGGAAAATACTCGACGTTTCAAGGAACAATCTAAACATGAAATGATTTGTAAATGCAGTTTAAATTATAAAAAGTTTTGAAATGACTTTTGCAAAGATGACAAGAATAATGTCATAAAATTTAATTACTGGTTTGTTAGGTCTCAGTGCGATATGTCGTTATTAAGTAAATAATTGCCGCTTTTTTGTGATCTTATATATTTATAATTAAGTATTGTGTTTTTTTGTAATAATTCAATTATTTTATATTAATCTTTAATTAATTTTTAAGTATTCCTTATCGACATTTTCCAGTTCTTTTAGATTTTTCAGCTTCGTTTGTGTCACTAAATTAGCATTTGTGCAATTTACACCCTAGGGCCGGAGCCGAAGCAGCCTTATTCAAAAAGTCTAGATTTGAGGTGGAGATAAAGGTAACAACTCGTCTGACAAACATGAATTCTCCACAAGTGCCTTTTATACCAAATTAAAATACCAAATATATTTAAATAATAGATATCTAATATTTGTAAGAGAATATCATTTAAAGTTTTTGTAAAGAAATATATTTTTTGTTATTTACCTACCCATCCAAGTATTAATTTAATTAATAAAAAAGTGCACATTTATTTCAGCTATCGTTATTTCTATTTATTAGCCAGTAACTACCTACCTACTGCCCGTTTCTGTGCAATGAAACCTCTAGTATGGGATTTCTTTAAAAAAGTTATTATTTAGATTCATATTCACTGAATGGCCGCAAAATAATAAAAAGGTATTCTTCATAATGTTTATACATTTGTAGGTATTTCTTATTTGTGCTTGGGGTAAAAGGGAGTTGTGAAAATCTTGGTGGTTAAAGGCAAAAATCTTTACGGTACTTCTACTTTTTAAAATCTATCAGTTCTCAATTCATGATTTTTAGTGCATTTAATAGAAATTTTCCGCAGAGGCTATAAG
This sequence comes from Pissodes strobi, assembly GCA_016904865.1. Classification (NCBI taxonomy): domain Eukaryota; kingdom Metazoa; phylum Arthropoda; class Insecta; order Coleoptera; family Curculionidae; genus Pissodes; species Pissodes strobi. The sequence goes on from MU182823.1 coordinate 116,227, forward strand.
ATCCAAACATGCTACTAGTACACTGTAAATGTGTTTATGTTTTTAATTTGTTGAGTATTTTTACACTAATACTAATATGTTTCAGGTGAATCAACTGGAACGCTCATAATATCGAAATTAAATCGCACCGATGACGGCCTCTATCAATGTATAGCGGAGAATCCTACAGGAACAGCGTATAGAAACGGACATATTACAGTATGGTTTAAGCCCACTTTTAATCGAACTCGAGATTTGCCTCCTGTTTGGAGTTGGGATGGCAGACCAGGGAATTTGTCTTGCTTGCCCGAAGCAATTCCAAATGCCACGATCGTTTGGCGATGGAGACAGATTGAAATCTCTGAGGAAAACTTCAATAATGGTAGAGTTTCACGGAATAATTTTGAAGTTATCGGCCGTAGTCCCCAGTCATTCCTTATTGTAAAACCTTACAGGGAGTCGCGGTAAGTTGATGTTTAAATAATAACCAAATAGTTTTCATGTATACAAGTCGATATCATTCAGTATAGTTAAAGAAAAATTAAGTTGATATCTAAAGTTTTTTATAATTGCTATTTTGACGTGTTTATGTAATTTTGGTGCATTTATTATTGCTTTTTTATTCTCCCTTTTATGTATGTTTGAAATAAATGCAGGTTATTGCATATTTGCACAACTCGGTCACCGGAGGGGAAAGAGCAATTTCAGATATATGGATTAATTTCAATATTTTCCTTCTGGTTGAACAGTGCACTTGAACGTTTTTAATACGATCGCCTGCCATGAAACTTTGTTTACCTTTTATGTTAAATATAAAAACATTTTGAACTTGTTTATACGAATTTTTTCCCCATAAATTGCCCGCTAAAATTCATTACACTATTTCTTTCACACTTTCTGCCTATTGGCTTTTTCTATATTTAAGTTCGTACACACACCGGAAGTGAATTTACATATCCGCATTTAGAAACAAACGGCTATATACCTCTGTTTTTTTAACAATTTAAGTTGGGCCAACTGTTTGGATTTTGAGTGTACTTGAGTTTCAGGTTCGTGTAGCTTTGCTCCCTGAGCGAGCGGATGGCAATGCATGATTTTTAATATTTAAAGATGAAACGCGTTCCTTCTTTCCCTCATTCAACCGCCAAGTTCATTGTCTTGCACTTTGTGTTTTATTTTTACAACATTAATAAGATAGATCAGTTCAATCACTTGAATTGAACACGGAAACCTAAATACCTTGTCCGCGTATATCGATAGAAATCCGTAGGTATTTTTATGTTCAGCACCACGAAATCAACACGTTTTGGATACCAAATATTGCTTTACGTTTCCGCGTTTATTTCAAGACTACTATCTTGAAATAGATACGAAAATGTAAATACGCAAGCCTTTAATTCCGCTATGCGGAATGAGAATTTAGATACTTCTAAAGTACTCGAATACTTTATAAAAAGTACATTTATTCGAAACAAGCACATTTTAAAGATGATAAAGGATTACGGTAAATTACCTCTGGATGCCCAAATAATAATTAATGACTGCCAAGCCCTATCCCACTTTCTCAGCATAAAATTAAAGAACGATTTTTGTTTCTAAAAGCCATTCTCAAAAAAACTGAGAACAAAAAATTAGTAAGAATAAAACTGCGTTATAGAAATCTATTAATTTTCATACAAGCTAAGACTTCCTGGAAATATGCGTCTTTTTCAGGAAATGATGTTTATTTTGGTGTAATGGATTGTATTTAAAATGTCTGACATGTCGGATGGCGATTCAGAGGCCAGTGCAAAATATGCTAAGGAAACTGGCTTTAAGTGTTGTATTAAAAAAGCTGTAATGTGTGCATGCGCATAATATATTTTCCAATTTACCACAATAGTTGTGTTAAGAGATTGGGCAAAGTCAAGAAATAGGCGATACAAAAATCGAGTGCTGCACCCGTGGCAGCATCGCCTATGATTCCTACATGTATGTAAACATAAACAATATCAAAGTGGATCTATTGGAAATCGAAAAATCAAAGATGATATTCGTATATACAGAGTTAAAAGGGATTGCATTGAAAGGTAATTTTGGATTACGTTAAAATGAGGAATGGTTTTGAAAACTTATTAACCCAAGTAAAGGAATTAAAGTGTCTGTCAACTGTGCGTTTTGACGAAAAGTATGAATCTAGATTTTGGACCCGATTCGTCAGTGTTACAAGATTTGAGTTTTTCAAACATAAAGCTACTTGAATACTGCAGGTTATTTTTTTGCAACCACATAAGCCAACTGAAGTCTCAAACGAGTAAGAATGTAGATCTATTTCCTGTTAGGAATGTCGACATTCAATGTATGCGAAATAAGTTCCTGTGAGTTGATTCTTTGCCATCTGACTATCTTTTAATTTGTATCTCTGTACACTGGTTGAGACAAGACGAATTAAATACCATGTAATTATCAAACTATGACATCTTCAGTTTCTTTTGTAGGAAAATACATATACACGGGGGTGTTGCTATTTTGCAAAATAATAATATACTTTTCAAATTTGAACAGAGAAGTGATATAAATGTGTCATCCTCTGAAAAGCATTGTGAATTATGTGCTATTCAGTGATGATCTAAAACTTATAGTTCTAACTTGCTATCGATCACCTTTAGAACATTTTTATACTTTTGTTCAAATTTTGAAGAGAGCTTTGAAGATCTTATCAAATAGAATTTGAATATTTCTTAATAATTACTGGAAATTTGAATGTAATGGTACCTGAGAATAATAACACTCAATTCATTACAGACCTTGTAAAAACCTGGGGTTTTTCCAAAATGATTTTTACGCCCACTCGGCAAACCTCCTGCCTTGATAAAAAATTTTTAAACATACCATTACGCTGGGATTTTGTCATTTCTGACCGTTTTGGCTGCAATTGCTGAATTTGAGTATATAGTCAAACACAAGCCTAGCTTTAAAATAAGTAAATATAGGCCATATACTAACAGAGGTATATTTGATTTCTATAACATGGTAGATTTCATACTCTGGCACTTTGTATATTCAGATTCTATAACAACGGAAGATAATTTTAATACGTTTGTATAGTTTTTGCGCAACAATTTAGAGCTTGCTATTGCTTGCGAGAGGATAAAAAAGGTATTAATGGAAATGATCTGAATACTGAGTGGTTTAGCAATGAGCTGAAAGAAAAAATGGAGCTAGTCAATTTCGCTGCTGACCTAGCCAAACAAAGACACTGTCCTAATCTATTAAATCTTAAAACTAAACTAAAACGAGAATATCAAGAAGATTTAAAGAAAGCTAAACGAGAGGCGCACATAATACTTATCTTATAAATTAAAACTAGAATCCCAAAACTATTTGGAATCTTATTAAATAAAATATTAACATCTTAAGAAGCAAACAAAAAGCTGAAGGCATTTTTTCTCCTAATGACATATATTTTTTTCAAATGTAGCCTCTGATATAAATAAATTGCTCTCAGACTTGATCTGAAAAGTTTATTGAGAACTTTGCTACTCAACTGAATTTTCCTAATCAAGGTTTTCCGTTTCAGAGGTTACAATAAAATTGAAGTGCGTGATATTATTAAATCGCTAAAAAATAAAAAGTGTCGCGATTCTTAATGTGCAAATAATTAAAACCATTATCAACATTATAATTTGACCATTGGTAAAACGTAAATTTATGTATAAAATAATCTGTTTTTCGTACAGTTTTGCATGTATCTAAAGTTATACCTATTTTTATTTGCAAAATCCACTACCACGGCCGTTAATCAGTTTCTTGATTTAGTAAATGATGACTTAAAAGATGGTTGTATAACTGGGGCTGCTTTTTGCGCCATAAGCAAAGCTTTTGACTGTCTCTCTTTTGATTCTCTAGAATAAAATTATTGAAATAGAAGTTCTGGGTTTTGAAAAGTTGAATATGGTGTACAGCAGGGATCGGTCCTGTCGCCGTCGCTGTTACATATAAATCATCTAGTGAGTACTGACCACAGTTCTGATTTCATTCTTCTTGCGGATGACACGACTATTATTAAAAGAGCAAATGAAATTGTTGAATTATTGTTGAATTTCAGGGGAATCTTGGTGAAACACAGTCATGAATTGCAGACTGGTTGAATGCTAACCGACTTTGAATGAATCTAAAAATCAACAATTGTTTTTTTCAACTCGAAGAATTAACGTTAACGTCTCCAATGACCTAGTTAGCTTTTGAGAATGAAAATAAACTGCTATGGCGTGTCCATATCGATCAACTATGCTGTAAATTAGCGTCAGGAGTATTTGCACTTCGGAATCTTACACAATGTGATACCCCTAGAGTTGCATTGTCGGTATGCATGACTTGTGTTCAGTCCATAATTTCTTAAGGAACACTGGTTTAGTGCCACGCTACTGGCATGAACCGTGTTTTTTCTCTACAAAGATGGGCGATCAGAATAGTTGATGATTTGGACTATAGACTCGACTGCAAATAGGCATTTATTAAACTTAAAGTCTTAACTATTCCGTGTATATATATTTTTCATTGCCTCCTACAAGTGAAAATGTTCAGCAACACCTATGAGGCTCACGAAGATATACATTCATATCCAACTAGCCATAACTATAATATATACACTGACTTCCGCACTACCCGACGTTGTAACATTTGCAACGTTACACCTTCTTTCTTTCCTAAGGAGATGATAATCAACCTCGTAACATCCCCTTGCATAAGTTACGTAAAGTGGTACTTAAGTCTCCACCAGGCATGCTCGATTTTAAAAGTTAGGCTCGTTTCAAAGAAAATTTAATAAGCTTGTTTATTTATTTTCTTTTAATTTGTTTTCTCCTTTCCTTAAGTACCACTTTACGTATTTTCTTATTTTTCCAGCTACAAATAACCCAGCCCTTGCTTGGGAGGCTGCAAATATGCCAATTGGTTCATGTAACTTTCTTTTCAGCTCTGTAATTGAAGCAACTGATATATGATTTAATAACGTTATTTTTATTATGTTCTACCATTCGCGTCAGCGAATTTACATAAAATAAAAATATTAATTTATTATTTAACAGAAAACATGTGGTAAAATATGGAGAGACATAGTTATGCGTCGTATAATAGGCCTGTAGGCTATTCTCCGTTTCTATTTTGTGCGGATGAAGTGTCACTTCTAGTGTGTGGTTAAGCATACATCAGCTCTTATCAAGAACCACATTTTCAAATATTTGGAAAATAAAAATATGTCTCACTTAACAATTTCACATACCGTCAATTGGGCTGACTTGATACGTTTTGATGCATTACTTTCTTAATATGTCTAAAATTTAGACCCACCCTCGTAAAGAGTCAATTTGTCTTTGATTGTCGTGAGGACTATGTGACTATGTGTCTACTCTTTTTGGCGCCACAAAACTAAAACATGTGCCTCAGTACCGGTTTAAATCAAAACAAGACAACATGGTCCGCAAACATTGATGTGTAGCTACGGTTCTATACAAAAACATTTAACCTAAAGAGACCCGACAACTCATTCATAAAAATCCGAAATCTTGCAAAAATATCAACAAAACGATTGTCCCGCCTCCTTATATATTTATGAATCGTGTACAAACTTTTGTCAAACTTCGTCCCCACTACTAAATGTAGTATTGCCCGCCTCCGCCTGAACGAAAGCAAGGACAGTTCATAGACGTAGACTTTGAAAATGTGAGTCCATCATAATAATAATTTCAATAAAGTAAATACGTTTAATTTGAAATGATGGTATTTATTCGGGTGCATTATTTAAAATATATTTATGTTTTATTTATAGTGTGTGGGTTAGATTGCGTTAGTTTGGGTTAGATATGGGTTCTGAAGGTTAGTTAACACAAAATAGTTATTTTGCTGTGCCACGAAATTTTTCCGTGTCCTTGCAAAACCACTGCCATGAAACCAAAGAAGTATTCACTTCAAAAATGATTTAATAGAGGTTGATAAATGACTGCAAACATATCAGATTATCCATTAATATCACATACATAGGTAAGTATTATAAAATATTAATTAATCACATCACAAAATGGTGCCCTCTGTACTACTGTGTTTCATTTACTTTTACTTACTTGTGGAAACTCAGGTTCGGATGATAATAGCTGGAGATTTTGCATACCTCACACCGCAAGACCATCGTTACTTTGATATAAAGTTTATAAAAAATATTTATAGGAAATCACTCACGAAATACAAAAAAGCTATATGTCGCGTCGCGTCGCAAAAATTCAGGCTTTAAAACGTCCATTTGAAACCAAACAAAACTGGGCGAAGAGTGCTATTTTGCACGTTTTTTAATGAAAAACATTAATTTATTCAAGTCGCGATCAAAAGTTGGACGGCCATCTTGCCACTTTTGACATGTGTATTATTAGGAATCCCATTCAAAAAGGTGTCGAAATTTTTGCTAGTGAGCTTTGACATTGCACAATTTTGTTAATATCATAGCAACCAGTCATCGAAAAGACTTCTTTATGATCCTAAAATAGAAATAGTATATTGTGCAACAAGTGCTGAAAATAAGACTTTTCACACGAATGAGACAGTTTGGTGACACGAGCCGTAAGCGAGTGTCATAAAGTCTCATGAGTGTAAAAAGTCTTTTCAGCACGTGTAGCACACTATACTTTTTCTACGACTGCTACATACAGGGAGGGTGCCCCACTGGGAGTGTGGCAGAAAATTACATGTTAAATGGGAAACATTTTTATTATTGATTTATCAGAAAATGTTATTCCTAATGAAAGAAGCTACGTGAGTAAGAGATTCTCGCTAAATTATAACTAGGGGCACAGTCCTAAAATGGGGCCACCGGAGTGGGGTCCCTATTTTCCAAATATTTTGAAAAAGAGGCTCCGAGGGCGAAGCCCTAAAATGGGGGCTGAGGAGGCGAAACCCTAGAATGGGGCCTATGGCACGGGAGTCCCATTTTTTACAGATTTAGCAATGGCGCCCCGGGGGCGAAGCCCTAAAATGGGGCCCCAAGTCTTAAAAGGGGCCCCTGGTATAAGAGTTCCATTTTCTAAAGTTTTGCAAAAAGGGGCTCCCGAGGGGTGAAGCCCTATAATTGGGCCCCCTTTTTTAGAGATCTGGTAATGGGACCTTTGAAGGCGAAGCTCTAAAACGGACGCGAAGTCCTTTAATCTAAATACCCGAATAAGCGTGTGAAAAGTATAATTTGCACACGCCGTGTGCAAAGTATACTTTTCACACGATGTTTGAAATGTCCAGTTTTCCAGAGCAGTTGTTAGTGCGTTTTTGTCTATTTTCAAGGCAGTCGTAGAAAAAAGTATATTCAACTTACATTTGCAATGAATGGTCATTGCATAATATACTATTCAGCAGCTAATAATGAAATAAAATTTCCGAAAACTTATTTCCTGAATAATTTCAAATTTGAACACGAAATTTATGAGATACCAAAAATACGCAATTTTATCCCGATTTAAACGTTTTTGTGACACATAGGGTTTTTCTGCTCTCAATGGTTAAACGAAAAATTAAATCATTCCACTGCTAGCCTAAAAATAAATTGCTTATCATTATTTTTGAGACAAATAAAAAGGAACTGAAGCATACAAATTTTATTTAAAAACATATAAATATGACAAATATTATCTGGTTAATGACATATTCAAAAAGTAGCTTAATAACTATTTCTTCTATTCTAAAAATATATTTTCATTTCATTATAAATGCTGAATCTCCTAAATAAACTCGTATATCTAGAAAAAAAGATTAAATCTAGAGTATTGGCAATTGTAATTGGTTTATTTAGATTTGCTAAACCAGTAAATTGTTAGGGTATTTCTATAAAGCTATTGTATTAATAAGTACCCGTATTAGGTAGGTATATAATATAACTAAAGTAGATAAACATATTTACAGCAGTGCCTTCACTGGTTTTGAAACGTTCCCAAGTTAGTATATTTACTTCGAATGGGGAAGAGCCGTCGGTCGTCGACCTCCAATGCTCTCAATCTATTGGTGCAGTTACTTTACTACGTGCATACTATGAATATTTTGGGGGTAAAACAAGGCGGAACCAAGGGAAGCGGCATTGCCAGATTGACTTGTAAGAACTTCAGAACCGGTTTTTGATGAATCAAAAATGGGGAAAATAAGTATTTAGTGTTATAATTTAATATGAAAAAAGTATGTACAGTAACTCGTAAACTAAAAATTTGGCAACGCTACATCTATCGACCATAGAATGTGCTTCAATGTTGGGGGAAAACAAAGAACCATTTGTCTTGTCTCTTCAGGTTAAATGTCTTTGGTTCTATACGTTCGATTTTCATGAAATTTGGTGGTAAGTTAGCTGATATATTAGTTAGCAATATTATAATGTTACAAAGTAAAAAAAAATATTTAGAAAAAAATAGCATATTTTGTTCCAGGATTGGGCTGACTTGATACGCATGTAAAATGCCAAGAAAATACAAAAAGGTGCTTGGGACGCGCAGATATGCATCTTATTCAATAGAAAGTTTGAATAAGGCGTCGGAAGATGTTATAAGCGGGAAGTTAAGTTTACGGGGAGCCAGTGAAAAGTACAGTGTTGACAAAATGAAAATACATAGCTGTTTAAAGGGGAAAAATCAAAAGAAGTATGGAGGACAAACGGCGCCGGCGCCTCTATAGAGGAGGAAACCTTGCTCACAGAAAAACTAATCCCTGCAAGTGAGTGGGAGGTTCCCTATGACATCTTATGAAGTCAGACAAATTGTAAAAACTACCTAGAGAGACAAGGACGAAAGGTAGGAATCTTTGCGGAAAATAGTCCATGAGAACACTGGATGCACTGTTACGTAAGCCAAAATGGCCAAAGATTGATTAACAGTCAGAATGGCCGAAAACATCAAACGCTGTCGCCCAGCAGTTTCTCCACAACTTGTCAATGCGATAGATAATTTAGAGATTTCATTGTTAAATATAAAACCAGGGTCAATAATTACCTACGATGAGACAAATTTGGCCGATGACCATGGGAGAAAGCGTGTTGTCGTTAAAGGTGGATGCAAACATCCAGAATTTGTTTTAAATTCTTCTAAAAATAATGGAAATGGTACTCTTTTACCATCATTCGTGACATATCGTTATACTCATTTATGAGGCACATGGACGACTGGAGGTCCAAAAGGAACGCGATTCAAATTCCGCTCCTGAAACCAACGATTTCGACCTCAATGAAACCCTTAATAAAAACGACGATTCAATTGAAAATGCCGATAAGAGTAATTTATTGGAAGATGAGTCAGACGAACTCTCTATATTTTCAGAATTTTAAAACTCGCAGACGAGTAAATTCGAAGTTGATTATAATGACATTGGGGAAGATTTTTTGCTTATTGAAATGCAAGTTAGTTCTGTGAAAAGACAAGCAAAACGATTTGTCGCTCAGGTCTTCAGTGTGTCAGGTTCATCCAGTGATACCAACAAGGCGGTCGAAGTATCAAAAGATACATTTACGTGGCCTGATGTTAAAGACACAAGTTTTGTTTACCCTTTCGAAGTGAAGTACCGTTTACCTATGCCGCAAAAACAAAGAAGATGGCTTTTCAAATTTCCTTTTGATGTTTTATAGGTATTTGTATTGTGAAAGCATATTCTGTATTTTTCTATACTGTATGAAGGAATAATCCCATTTTTATTTCAAATAAACGTCAATTTTTCATAAGTTTTGCATAAATAAGCCTTTTAATGTATTTTTTTAATTAGACATGTTTTAAAAAACTATTTGTGTGTATTTTATAATGAATTAAAAACGTGTGTACCCACTTAATACACCAACTTTTGTTTTCGCTCCTAGAAACTAAAATTCATAAAGTTATGGCACTTTAACTATATAAACTGGAGATCGAAACTAAACTTTTGAGGGGAATATGAACTCCCTAGATCTATCCATGTATTAAGTCACCCCAATAATTGACGGTACGCTGTTTATTCACTAGAATCGTTTCATACTTCTATAACAGACTATATTCTATTCATTCTTCTTACTGTGCATTTTACTGCTGGAATTTCCGAATTTTGTTTTCCGCCAAAATACAGAACTCATGCATAGGTATGCATTTCAAGTGTATTTTAAATTGAAATTTGAAAAAAATAACAAGGCGTTTTTTAGCATCAATGTCTTAACATAATATGCTTTAAAGGCAAAAAACGAAACGTTCTAATATTGATATTTATTCCTGTTGGGTGTTCCTAAATTACTTCAAGACAGAAATAAATACAATCATAAAAATATTATTTAAAGATAGCTACTTGTTCATATGCGCGCTATATTGTAGATTTCCCTTGTTAAACTGATGATTTACATAAATTAGGAGGTCTTGTATTTTCGGCTTCGGTAATGTCTTATTATAAGTTTTATATAACAACAGAAGTAAGCTTAGCATATTTGGAACATTGTAATCAATCGCATGAAGTATGTTAGTTAGGATGGGCTTAACACTTCAATTCGGACCCATAACCGCATTGAGCAAGTTAGGAACGTGTTTTGTTAACAAAACAATGGCAATAACTACTGCTCAGGATCTATCTCAATGATATGAGGCCTTTACTTTAATTTTTCACACCAAAACTCATATCTCTGTAAATCAAATAAAGCTCGAAAGTAAGTGCTCAGAAAACCCGTTAATCCCGCTATAATGAACTTATTGTCAGTTCAAAAACCAGACAGCCTTGCTGCTGAGAAATATCGTAATATACTTTCTCGATTAAAGTCGTTTCTTTTCTTTCACTGTCATTATTTTTCTTTGGCGACGGCTTCGTCCAATTTAGCGTTTTTTCAGCCAGGGGAACGTTTGAGACGTGTGAAAGAACCTCCAAAGGCATTGAAATAGGGCCTGGGATATATAAAGTAATAAATTTTAAACTGAAACGCATTCATACATTTTTCATTTAGAATTTATAATGAAATGAAAAAGTAAAATACCAATATAGAAGTACATACACGGTACTGTTCAAGAGTTAGTGAAATATTGCTGCGTTTTAAAAATACAGTGCATGGTAAATGTGTTTTAAAAAACAACGATCCATATTCAATTATACGAACTGGAATATTAAATATTAATTTTATGTTTCTAACTTGCACATTTAATCTTATTGATAATTTCTTTTGGCGTGTTCACCACAAAAATCCTGGATAGTGAACAAGACTTAGCAGTCACGCGTCAGGCTCGTCATGTAAGGTTCATTCTAGTACAGTTGGTTCGAGTAGACCATTGAAGTTAAAACTTCTTTTGGCACGTTCAGCATACTTTTTCCGAGTGTTGGTAAATCGGTTCCCGGCAGGTAGGAAATAAAAGGGTAGTTTGAAACATCTGTTAATAATATGTAAATTGGTTCCCAAACACAAAAAAGTTGTTGGTATATTGGTTCCCCTTAACAAATTTAGGGTGCAATAAATTATATTGGGGGTGTGATGGAATTGTATAGATGTTGAAGTTTTAGTTTGCATTTTTGTTCTGTGGCTATCACTTGTGTGTTGTGTTGTATTTTCTGCATGAATTTTGAAATAATTTCAAGTGAACGAGGAAAACAGTTAATAGTTATTAATAACTATAAATATGGGTTCCAAAAGTCACTGAAAACTGGTGAGAAGCGATCGACTTGCACAAATAGAGAGGGCAACTCATTTGTCCTTACTTTGGGTGAAGGTGACGATATTATAACTATTACAAAACATATACAAGAGCGTCTCCATGATGCTGTTGTGGGGGAGTTAAACCGTCAAATCGTTAATACTGTCTGCAAACGAAAAGCTGTAGAGGGCCTATCCGAAAAACCTGCCAAGATTATTCGCAAAGTGCTTCAAGAAAATCTGCCATCCACAATTGTTACACCTGACTTTGCTTGTGTCCGAAGAAACATCTATACTGCTCGTAGAAAAATGCAGCCAAGTTTACCGAAAAACATCCAGGAAACTTTTGACTTCCTTGACAAGGCAAACATCCAAACTTGTAGGGGTGAGCAGTTTTTACTTTGTAGGTAACAGTAGAATTAAAGAGATAGTGATATTTTCGTGTCAATCTAATATTCAGATGTTAGAAAAAGTGACACATATTTATTTAGATAGTATACGTTTAATTACTGCACACAGTTTTTCTGCCAATTTTTTACTTTACATGGATATTGTAACGGGCATTATATTCCATTAATTTTTTCATTGTTACCAAATAAGCGAACAGAAACGTATAAAAATCTGTTCAACCTAATAATCAATATTTGTAAGGATAATGGTATTACATTAAGAATTTCGAAAATTGTTACTGATTTTGAGCAAGCCATCCGTAAAGCAGTGGTGCAAATTTCTCCATCAGTAGAAATAATCGGGTGTCGGTTTCACCATGCCCAATCGTGGTATAGAAAAATTCAAGAATACGGCCTTATACCCGAATATAGAAACGAACATTCTGAAATTGGTAGATGGCTACGAATGACTTTTGATCTTACATTTTTAAGTCCTCATGATGTTAGCGACTGCTTTGTTTTTGATTTACTTGCGATGGCACCAACAGACGAGAATGTTCAAAAGTATTCAGATTATTTAATAGATAATTATGTAACACAAGATTCCCTCTTTCCACCTTACCTTTGGGCTCAGAACTCAGCTGAACTTACGTGCACTACTAATTCCTGTGAATCTTTTCACAAACATTTCAATGCGTCTTTTTATAAAACACATCCTAACTTTTTTATTTTTTTATTTTTTTGGAAAAACTTGAGAATTTCAAACGGAAAATTATGTAAAATTACAAAGCGTCAATATTACGGCTAAAATATAATAATAGTAAAGACAAGAACCGCCAAAAATTTTTAGGAAAAATGATATAATCTTATTGAAGAAAGGAAATTAGTCGACTATATTTTATTAAATATGTTTCTTTTCACTGTGCTGTTACCTACTAAAGATTGAAATTATGAAAGTTATTATTTTGTATTAGTTGCTATTTTTAATGTAGAACACTATGTTTTATGTTGTATAATAAACAGATTTATAAAAATCAAACCGTGCTTTATTAGATAAATCTCGGGAACCAATTTACAAATTATGTTTGACACTTCTTAGTTTGGGAACCAATTTACATGTACCCAAATAAACTAGTCTTAGACCAATGTATATCGCTAATTAAATAATATGCAAGGAAATATCATGTGAACATCAGCGACAATGTTAAACATATGATGAAGCAATCTACAAATTAAAAATTTACTGTTAAAAGCAGATATAATCAGAAACCTAAATTACTAGGTTGAGTTGAGCAGACAATGAGCAAAAATTATAAATAATTACTGTTACTCAAGATTTCCTTTTCTTTACTTTAATATATAAAATTCAAAGGAAAATGATGATTAAAACATAAAATTCAAAAGAAAATAATGGAATTTTAAATTTGATGATAAATAGATAAATAGAGGTATAACCTCTAACAACGAGTCTTATGACCCAAAATAAGTCAGTACTATTACTTTTACTTAGGCCCTTGGCACATAAACAAAAACTGAGCGCAATTGCGCCTCAATTTAATTAAAGATAAAGATAATATAATCACTACCTCACATCCGAGATAGAAATTTAGATAAAAGATAAACTAGATAAATTTACATATGTGAGATTAACCTCTCATAAATGCAAAATAATGTCGGTACATCCGGGTTGAGACTAGACAGGATGAATGCTAATAGTTATATTATGCTTGATGTAACAAATAAATTGAAAATTTAATTAAATGAACCTGAAAGGAAAGAAAATATGAAAACCAGCAATACTATGAGGGAAAATTCGGAGAAATTCTACTGAAAATTCAATTTACTACCTATACAGGAATATATAGAATTTACCCCGAGAATTAACTCAAATAATACTGTTCAATTTGAATGAAAGTACGTAAAAAAATGTGCGTGACCACTGAACGATAAAATAATTACGATCTCCCTAAATTTGGACTAAGCCTCTTTCAAATTACATGAATTT
>MU182823.1:130226-166054 GCA_016904865.1 Pissodes strobi
CAGTGTAATTTTTAGTTTAGATTACTCATGTCAAGAAGGTACTGTGTACCGAAACAATCGTTATGAAGATTTAATATAATAAGACTGTGAAAAAACAAGTATCTTTAATAAATTACAAATTATGTGAATTTAGTTTTTGTATTTCCTCTCATAACGCAATCACAGAGAGACGTTTTTCCCTTGTAAATGCTCCGTAAACCAAATAACGAAATAAATTAACTGTAGAATCTATAAAAGCGATTATACAGATACAGTATAACTTTAAAGAACTGTATCGATTTTTCCATTATTTGTTAAGAAATGAAGAGTTACTCTCAAAAATGAACAGCTCTGAAAAAAATGTCTGGATGTTTTGAAATTGCATATTTAGTTTCTTTTGATTTTTTTTTTATTTTTAAATGATATATGATTTTTTTTAAATAAAATTTTTACATTTTCTGTCCTCCATACCGGTCAATTTTGGGGTACATTGTCCTCCATTATAACTTTTGGATTTGTTAACCCCAACTCTTGTTCACTTTGCAACATGTTCTTCCGAATGGTACAGCAGACGTAGTATCTCGAGTAGTATACCTAGTTCAACGTCAAATATTCAAACGATAGGAGAAGCCTGGCACAAAAAAAAATAGAAACTCTTTAGTTTCGGTTGATAAAAACATATTAAAAAGTAAGCATACTCTAGCCATTGTTATTTGCGATTTTCTCTGAGTTAATGTTTTTGCCGCCACTATTTTGTGTAAGACCCTGACCCTGTAGGAACTTGTATTCTATATTTTAATGAGACATCATGAAAGACAGAACAAAGACTTCTAATTTAAATGTACTAATAAAATGTAGACAAAAATGTTAACAAATATTCAATATCTCAAAGAACAAAAAAGCCAACTTTGACGACCCATATTGAGTTGTGTCCATGAAATTAATCAGATCATCGAGATGTATGTCATATCACATTTTCAGAGAATCTAGCCGAGAGCCATCATACACCATGTCCTTTGAATGATAGTCAAGTTATAGGTTTGTTAAAACCTTTATACTTGTATCCAAAACTCGACCAGTGATCTTTATTTGTCTGCATTAAAGCATATTTAGGATCGAATACTTAAATAAGCAAATACATATAAATTAATAGATATACTGATAGGTGTATTGTTTTGCACAAGGTATTCTAGTTCAATATGAAAATTTATATTCATAGTTTGTTTTGTACAGGGTTTTTCCGTTTAATTTGCACCCCTTTAGAAACTTTATTTATTAAAGACACAGAAAAAATTTTGAAATAAAAGTTTCTGGATTTTTCCTGAAAATTTTAAACAATCTATAAACAAAAAAACAAATGACTATCGGAAAACAAGACAATCTTCAATTTTTTTAATTTTTAGATGGAATGCCCTATATATTATTGGAGTTTTAAGATCTATGGTATTAAAATCAAACATTAAAATTTAATGTATTGATCATTCATCAGCACTAACTGTTCAATATCCTTGTTTACAGTT
The DNA here is from genome assembly GCA_016904865.1 of Pissodes strobi. NCBI lineage: Eukaryota > Metazoa > Arthropoda > Insecta > Coleoptera > Curculionidae > Pissodes > Pissodes strobi. The sequence goes on from MU182823.1 coordinate 131,726, forward strand.
ACTTCACACAATACGAATGCATAGCCAGAAATGCGTTAGGAGAGGCGTCAATTAAAATCGAATTAAAGCAAGGGTTAGTCCCGGGGTTCATCGGTCAAGCAAGAGCTAATACAGTGACTGCTACTACGATTAAATTCTCAATCATCCCACCAAGTAACTACGACGGATTACCAATTAGGTCGTACAGTGTGCAGTACAAGCCCGAAAGACAGCAAAGCTGGGACAATGCTTTGATGCATACGTGGAGTAATGGTAAGCTAGACACAGTTTTTCTTGATATTTTTTGCATAGCTTGTTTATATCTAGTAATTTCAGTGGATGATATTCGAGTTAATTTATTAGGACTGACGTCGCTCGTGTTTATTTTAAAATATATTGCATTTTTGTCTTTATAAAATATAAACTGATGAAAATTTATTATAATAATAAACTGACGAAGACTTTTAATTTTTCTTTAATACTAATGCGATTTATATGACGTTTAACTAGGGTAGTATTCTTAAGCCGCGAGGCATATAACAAGTCGAACCTGCTATGTAACACATGTAATGTAACACATTCCTAGTGTGGGTGAAATGCGATCTTCGAATGAGTAGTTGCATACACCTAGTTAGATTTATGGTAGTTGCGAAGAAGTTCGTAAGCGATCCTCCAGGTGTCGGTTTTTCCGACGAACACAAAGGATTCACATTAAACGCTCTTTTAGGACGACCGCGGCTTTTTCAGATTAGTACGTGTTGTGAGCCAGATGGAACATTTCCGCTCACATTTTTTTTAACGAACATTAAATTGTAGATTGTTTAGGGTCCTTCGGCTATCTAAAGTCGTGTTTGCACCTCGATTTAGATAGATCATTTATGCGTGATATTACTCTAATAGAAGCAAAGGTCACCTAAACTTTTTATAAATCTTAGTATGATTATTAGAGCCATACAGAAAAGTTTGGTGTTATGTCAACCTTTCCGAAAAGTTTATGTTTGCTTCGAGAATTCACGAGATACTCGCTAAAAATAGGTTCACTAGTCTCATCGTCTTCCTTGCAGAATCTGCAGTGTTCGATGTCAACTTTGTTCATGTTCTTCACATGATATCTCAAGAAACAGTATCCAGCGAAAATACTATTAATTAGTCTTAATGCATTCTTTTGCGGCAGAGTTTTTTTCGCATTCTTTGCGAGTAATTCAGAAACTGCCTTGCTTGTCTTTGGATGGGTTTATTCTTTGTCCCATGTTTTTAAATCCATCATCACGTGGCTTTTATTGACGCCACACAATGGTTGTAGTCCGTGGAAGTTCCGGCTTCCTCTCGAGCGGTACTCATTTTTATTTATAATTGCATGCCCCGGCGTCCACAGGTCAGTTTATTACCTTTGGTCACTTGCTTGAGGGTAGCTTTGCATTCGCAGACAACCTTAGACTCATATGTCCAAGACTTCAGAGATTTCGGTCCTGAGGTTAATTTTAGCCCCTTTAGTGCATTCCAGAACAGATGCATTTATGGCAAAAACTTCAGCCTAGAAGATGAGTGGTGTTTTGGCTAAGAGCTTTGACCTCCTACATTTAACACCGTATATCCCAATGCCAACTCCTTCATTCATATTGGATCCATGTGTATTCCCTATATTAGTTTCAAGACAATATTTTAACATAACGACTGTTCAGCGGTCTTCAATTACTATTGTATTAGAGTATAGTCCTTTGGAATGCTCGTGGATTGCATATGGACTTTGTCCAATAAAGTCCCCTGATTTTAGTTTACTGGTTTGATGTATTTGCATGGCGCTTTTGATCACCTCCTTTTTTATTATGAAGCAGTCTAGCAAAACTTCCATTGCAGCTGTGGCATTCCTGTGTATATAGTCCTTTTGCGGCTCCAGTTTACGATAATATTGTGAGCTACTTGCATTAGGCTAGAGATAAGGCCTACGCGCGTGCCCTTTAGGTCATCTGCATAACCAGAATTTGTTAGTTCTATTAGGTATCCGACGATTATACACCAAAGCAGGGAAGACAGAACTTCCCCTTGTGGGCAGCCGTTTTCAGCTACAGTGGTAGTTGAATCGTTCCCGATTTCTGCTGTAATGACTCTGCCTTTTGATATAGATTGAATCGCTTTGATTATTGAGAGTTCAACTCTTCTACGCACGTGTGTACTCTCTATTGATTTAAATTAGGTATTAGCGAACATTTCTGTTATGTCCCTGGATGCATAAAGAGCAATGCTTTTGCTAGAAGCGTCTTTTCGATGTCTTTTATTAGGCAGCTCAAGGCATTTATTTTCTATTTACCCGCGTGATATGCAAACTGATTTACATGAAGCTGTGAAACAGGTAGAATTTGACGTCTGGTACAAATACATTATTTTCTCTATAGATGTTACAATAGAAGTTGAGACTTATGGTCTTGGGCTCCTCGGGAGGGCGCCTTTCGGTCTTAGGAATAAGCACCACTTTATTCTGTCTCCACAAGTTTGGAATTTACCTAAAATTAAAGGACGCTTGAATTTGTCGTTAGAAGGAGCACATCAATGCTTTGTTGAAGCAAAGCACGATATATTCCATCTTTCTCTGGTGACTTATAGGGCTTAAAGCTATTATTCATAACACATTAGATGTTTATTGTGCCAGGTTCTTTGGTCTTCTGCTTGGAAGATCTATATATCATTCCAGAACAGCCTATTGAGGGAGTGGAGCGCGGAAGGTAACTCTCTAGAAGGGCCTCTAGATTTTTCTGCATGTCATGATTAAATTTACCATTGGACATTTTAAGTTGGACGGGTCTTTTGACAGAACTTTTTATAGTCGAACTGCAGGAGTCAGTTCGTCAATCCTCTAGCAGAATTTCTTTCATATTCTTCTTTTGGACCTTCTCACTTCTTATACTCATCCCAATTTCCTGATTTTTAGCACCTTAAAGATATTTCTACCAGGGTACATCTCTGTACATGGTTTTACGTGTAGAAATTCAAGTAGCTTCATAGGACGAAGTTATTAAAATACAAAGTTGTTAGATGCTGTTTCCAAATCTTCTTCGCTTTCGATTGAGTAGTTCGTTCCCATAGTCTCCAACCTTATGCGCGTTTTGTATAAACCCTAGTCTATTCGTGTTGGGTTCCTACTGTGTTCGCGCATAGCCTCAATGTCAAACCTGATGTGCATGTAGTCCGACATCGAAAGTTCTTCGGACTCATGCCAATTTTTTATCATATATATTATGATGGAACTAGCTTCTATTAGGTCTAAAACCTATTTTAAATCACATTCATAAACGTGGGAGTGTTGCTCTTATTAATTATATCTGTGTTGTTAGTAGGCAAAAATTCAAAATGGTACTCTCTTCTTGTATTGATGTCGGGGCGGCCTCCATATCATATGATATGCGCTAGCATCGCAGCCCGACAAATTCTGCTTGGTTCTTTACCTACACCAAGCTAGGAGGTGCTCATTTGCTGGTACTTGCGAGGCTGGCCAGTCACCAGGGAAATAAGCTAAGGCTATAATGATAAACCTTCTACCTCTTTCTGTACTCATGTCACTTCGTTGACCACCCGGTCTCTGGAATGCTTTTGGCGCAGTATCGCCGCTCTTGGTTTGCATTGTGTAGTATATTTTCGTAACTTAGGTTAGAAATCCGCACACGGGTCCTTTATGGAGCCAGGGTTCTTGAATTATAGGGCTTATGTTGCTTGAAGTAAATTTCCTGCTTAGTACACTATGCTACCCTAGAATGCTGAAGATTTGCCTTATCATCAGAGCTCGGCTCGTAATATGTATACGGGGCTTAAGTAAATTTCCTCGATTATAATAATTGTAGTATTGGTATTAAGGAAAGTATAATGTAAAGCCACATTCGTAAAGTATGGGCAAGATGATCCTCGAACGAATTGATGCAATCATGGCAAATTGAACGGTTGACTGTTCCTTAAATTTAATAGAAAAAAAAGTTATATTTTGGCCAGAAATATTTTTAAACAAATAATTAGGTAAATAAATACATATATTTCTTATTTGCGGATATTAAAATTGGACTCCGGTGATGGATGTCCTCTTTTGAGGGTTTTTGACCTATTTGATTCAATAACAGTTCGGTTATTAAGATATTGCGATTTAAGGTTTAATTTGTTCTCCATGCCGCTGTTTATATAAATTAGTTACCCACCAACCTCATGTATGCTTATTTTTGTCTTTAATTAAATTCTCATAGCACCACTAGCCAATATTAATGTTAATTTTTCTTCGTCGTAGTGGGATATGTCAAAAAACCTTTAGCTCGCTAACTATCGGAAAGCATTTACCAATCAGATACCCCAGATCTCAATGATACAGCTGATGCTCGCGTTATATTCGCCGCACGTCTCTTTAGCGAGAATTACATTTCGCGTTACACTGCATGTTTAGATTGGGAAATATTGCTGCTCGAATTCCATTTGCATAAGTATATATTATGAATAATGAAATTTCAGATAACTGATTGGAAACGTTCCAATAAACTTGACTAGCTATTTCTATGAGTATTATTATTTATAATCACAACGCAAGTAGGTTAGGTTCATTACACTGATCACGAAAATTATTACGAGTATGGGTAGCTGGACCGATACAGAACCCATTGTAGTTTTTCAGAAACTTAGACAGGAAATTCGAGGGTGACAAAGATTATCGTATACAAAATGGAATTGGAAATAGTTGCATCAATTTTTAGCTAATTATTTTCTCTACATACAGTTACCTACTGTTCTAGAAAGATGTACTCTCCCATATACTAATAATACTAGCATGGTTCTAAGATATATAAAGTTACTCAAAACCATTAGATTGCCCTTGGCTTATCGATTTCAGGCGCTTCTGTTTGGTCAGTGCCGGTCCTCGGCAATAGTCGAAGATTCATAATGATCGGACACCAAATAGTCTACCAATAAAATTAAATTAGTCAACTTACCCAAATCAATTATGTGATTTTGAATTACTGGCTCAATGATAATGACGTATGAGACATAGATTAAGATAAAACAAAAATTATTAATTTTAGAATGGCTACCATTTTTCTTAAGATTCAATAGTCGGTCGGTTGCGTCGGGGCTTCTGTCATATGTCACGTAGGCTTTATGTCTCGATTATTTATTTTTTCCTTATTCATTATTAATACAGTATCAACAACCAGACGGTCAAACACAGATACCATAAGTGAACAGATACAAGCATGTATCATTAACAGCCACCTACACTACCACCACTCAAATATGATCCTGAGAGGCATACAGTATATCCGCCACAAGCTCTGTGAAACCCCTCAGACTAACCATAGACAAATTCAAGTCACCATTATAAATATCAAATATTTATAGATTTTATAAATTGGCGAGCCCTTGTAAATATTTGTCTTTCTTTGTCTGATATTTCCAACATCCACAAATAATTTAAACATAGAAAGTATTTCTGGAGAATTAATTATGTTTGTTAATGTTTTATAAAGGTATACCAGACAAACCTTAATATGCCGATTCTCCAAAGACAATCTCTCTCCATTAACAACCGCACCAGCAATGTATTCCGTTAAAACAAGATTGCAGCCAACTATAACACCCAATCCCTCTCATTATTGGAGCCCCACACCATTAATATTATACCTATATGCGACCACGTTTCTATTAATTGTGAGACATAGAAAAATATGTTTCGCTATTAAAGCTAAATGTATTTGCATTACACCAGTCCACCACATTATTCAAGCCTACCTACAAACAAACACAATTCTTTATAGAGCATATTTCCGCATACAATTTAAAATCATCAGCAAAATGTAATGATTCCGAATCATCAACAACAGCAGGGGTTCAAGTTGAAACCCTGGGGAAATCGAGAGGGGCTAGTAGACCTGGTCTCTTTAACCTCTCTTTACTGCTGCCTATCCGTCAAATAAGAGCGATTTAGTTTGATTAAATTATTGCTTACATCATTTTGATAGAGATATGTTATTATAAGACTATGATTTACCCTATCAAATGCCTCCTCCATAACCGTATAGGTCACATCAAGCTGTCTTTTATTAATAAATGCATTATGAACAAACTGACAGAACGTGATCAGGTAGATCTTCGGCAAAAAGCCTGGTTGGCATAACCTCATCATATAAGCTATGAAATAAGGCTATCTCAAAAACTTTAGACACTGATAATTCACCACTTAATGCTTAGCCCCTTTTAAAATAATGGTATTACCTTACTTATGCTCCAATCTGTAGGGTAGGTTAAAATTCGCAGACTAAAGTAAAATATGAGATCATCAACAGATCACCACAGTCCTTAATTATATATCCAGATACCCCGTTAGATCCAACAGATTTGTTGCTCATTAGCTTTTTAATGGCTCCCCTAATCTCCTGTTCACATAAGGCCCTATTAGAGAAATAATTTTTGGGATGAGCCTTATCCTGAATGACAGCAATGTCAGCCACAAAAACAGAGCTGAAGTAAAGAGCAAACATGCATGCAATATTTTTACGCCATAGGCAGAAAAATCATTGTAGGGCACCTGGGCAGGAATATCAGCATTACTCCTAAGATTACAAATGTAGGACCAGAGACACTTAAGATCACTATGTAGACTTAGCTCTACATTACTGACATGATCTGCATAAGCTATTCTTATTTTTAATTTATTTTTATTTCGCCAGTTGATGATTGTTCTCCTATAATTGCCTAAAAGCACTTCCTTAGCTTTAGTGATTTCCCTATTATACCACACTGGAAAAAACCCTCTCGACCTGGGTCGACATAAGAATACACTCAACAAAAATTTCATTGATTATCTGATAAAATCTGATCACTGACTCAATAACATCACAGTAACGATACTGTCCCAAGTTCTGGTCTGAAAATAACAAATGGGCATCTGCCCAAAATAAACTTTTACAAATTCCATTTTGTGTCTTTTATTTGCTTACACTCTTTCAACTTATTGTCGAGATTGACCTCAATGGACAGTGCAGGGTTGTACCGATTCGCAGGCAAGGACTAATTATAACCAAATACAACAAAATATCAAAAACATGAACACAGCATTGACTTGTAAAAAAAAATTTAAATGATAAAAGAATTGTTAAACTCACATATTGGCACACTACTAACATAAAATACAAGCTCATGGAGATGAAAATCACTTAAGATTAAACACATAGAGTTTAAAAGGCTTGTTTCAACATCATGATAGAACCTCTCGTAAATATCACACTACAACCAAGCAAAATAAACAATTACAGCCTGCACAAATTCACCATGATCAATACTAACTTTAACACATAGGGCCTCAAGAATCATTATCATTTGACATTGACACACCCCCGCTCAGTTTTTTGCATGTAAGTTTGTGATCTCTATCCTTTCTAAATGTTGTTTTATCGATATTAAATTCTTGGTTATAAACAGAACAGTGTAACGCGGTTTTTGTAAGGGCAATTATATCACTATTATTGTTCAACAGATTTAGTTTTAGCTCTACTAATTTAGTTTTAATACCCCGACAATTTTGATAATAAACCAGTAGCTATATCTCCATACTTTCCTAGTTTGAAAATTTAAAGGAACACTCGCACTTTGAATGTGCTATCCCTTCCTTATCTCCAGCAATAACCCCTATTAATTCAACACAGTCAGTAAGACTAAATGAATATTCAAGATCATAGCTAGCCTATCCTTATCTCCAGCAATAACCCCTATTAATTCAACAAAGTCAGTAGGACTAAATGAATATTCAATATCATTACTGCCGTGCACATCGTCAGTTGTTTCATTAATCATAATTATTATATAATCATACTTATTTCATTAATCATGGGGCCACTAGCCAATGCTTCTTGATCCCCACTGAAGTTTTCATATATTAATGTTTTACTCTTTTTATGAGTTGAGGGTTCATCATTGGTCGCATTGTATAGCAACCGAGAAACCTTACCATTTCTCAACTTTCTACTTGCTCCATTACACATATTCGCATACAATACCCAGTTTTCTGTACGTCTGCTAACATAATTTAAAAATTGCATAACCTTTGATTATACTCAGGACAAATGCTTAAAAATACTTCTATCCGTTCCAGCAGAAGACAAAAATATAACATACGTTAAACGCATATCTTAATTTTATTATTAGCTGGTACCACATCCCACTATCACAAAGTCACTTGGAGTAAAATCCTTAGCCAGGCCAGCAAGGTCCTCCAACATCCCCTCATGCACAGCATTCGTTTTCATAAAATATTGAAAACCAAACCGAAATAGTTTGATCACCCAATATAAGAATTTTCCGAGGCATAGAATAGGTCTCCTTCTCTCTTAGGTGCAAAGTCTGATAAAATAACAGCATATGTTACCCATGTCTTTGCGCGGCTCCTTTATTACCTATAAGAGCTTTACTCTTCGACTGTTGGTTACCCGAAGACGCTGCATGGCTTTCGCTAGAAGTGAATTTCACTTCAATGGGATATACTGTGGTTGACGAAATTAATTATTTCTATTGAGCTTCACTATATGCAAAATGGCCTTGCCGTTAGGATATGAATATGACCCAATTCATATTAATAATGCTTATACGACCAGTGCTACGGGATGCAAGATACGTACATCCTCTGTCGGTAAGCGTACTCAGTTTATTGGCGAACCAGATACGTGCACGTGTATTGAGGTTGATCAGACACGGTTAACTCACAAACAATGCTGCGCTCTGCGTGGATTTATACTTATCGTCGGATGACGTTAACGTACTACCGCGTGAAACAATATTTGAACTGAGAATCTAGATTAATTTTAAAGATATAATAATTTTCCGTTTTCAATATCTATTTGTCACTCTCAATATTTAATGGAATTGTTCTGTGTAAAATACATCTTTGCTTTGTTGAGATTCGAAAGGAGCGCTAAATTTTGTGTCTCTTAACCGCTAAAGCTGGAGCAAAAAATGTTAAAAGTTATATTTATTTGCTAAAAAATTGCTGGCGCGAGAGCACAGCTTACACTAAAACAGTTTAATCTTCGTGTATTAAATAGATATACATATACAATCGCTATCATCATCTATGAGGCCTTCAGATACCTAAAATTTCAGTAAAATTTGCTTAGGCAACAACTGAGGTCTCTTCGTTTACGTGAAATATTTAATAATTATTTTTTGTTTCTCAAAAGTGTATTTTGGATTTAAAAAACGTCACGGCAAGGGGTATGGAAATTGGAACGTGCCTAAGCTGTAAATTAGGTTTGAGCCGCTCCTGTATTTCATACAGTTATCACCAGCTTCAATTTAGGGCAGCTGCATTCGTATTGAAAAGCAATTTAGCTATACATGAGATTGCGATCAGAAAATCTGAAATATCGATTTCAGAGCAGACTATAATTTTGTTATGGATTAGTCTGTAATATGTTCGTGACGGACGCTTTTTTAACCTCAATTATGCGAGTTTTCATCTCTATTTCGTGTTCCTGCGTGATAAATGTCGCTCGTTTGATCTATTTACATTATTTTAGGTTTGAGAGTATTTTATCCTAGGAAAAATTGCTATTCATCGGCAAAACTTGAAGAATAAATAATTTTAATATCATGACAAAGTATGCAGGTACACTATGCAAGACTATACTTGAATCAAATGACATTTTACTCTTTTTTAGTTAGTAATGGTAGCGGGTAGATACATTAGATAAAATAAAATAATAAAGATACATTCATTTACTTTTTGTATGTACCACAAATTAGATCGCATTCTAACACACACTGTGGTACAAGAGCATGTTTGCCAGATTTCCTTATTAATCAGTAAATTTAACTTTCAAGTAGGTATATTTTGTTTGTAAATAGCACTTACTATTTTAAATTTATTGAACCATGTTACATTTGTTATTCTGTAAATACCTAATTTAAATCTACGTTAGTTAAAAAAAAACCTAGTAGTTACCTACTTTAGAATTTTAAATATTGTCATCAAGCATGCGAAGAATTTCTATAAATAAAAGTGGCAATGCCGCGTGGCTGCCTCCTCTACTTCGGCTACGTCTCATCTACTTTCGGACTTTCGGCCGAATATCAACATAGCGTATTAGTCGTAGTAAAACGGCATGTTTTCAATCTATTACTATCGTGTGGTATTGTTTAGTGCTTTGTAAGACTTTTTGAGGCAAATCAGTGTTTAATACTTTATCATGGTTCATCATTGTAAAGTTTGCAAGAAAACAAGTCGGAATTTTCCAAAACTTTTGTGTCATCGGTGAGTATTAAATGTCATTTCATTGCCGTCCCTCGAGGACCATACAAAGCAATAAAATAATGCATGTGTTTCTAGTTCAAGTACAAGTAGATGACAATTAGCTTCTAATAATACTTTACAAGTTTATTATATCTGCTAATCAAAAATGAAACTAATCTAGCATAATTGATATTTTCGTCTACACGAGTCCTACCGCCTGACGAGTCCTACCGCCTGACGAGTCCAGTCCAGTCGCTTGTGCGCGAATTATAAACACACTTCTGAAAACTGAATGGTATATTTGCTTATAAATACTTTTAAAACCTTGCTATCTACTTTTACTGGACTGGTTTGAGGACCAATATATATATGAAGATGTCCCGCTAAATTGCCATGGAACCGAATTAATAAAATTAGTGATAACAAATTATTTTAAAATCAGGATACATTATGAAACTTAAAAAGCCTCTCAGAAACCAAGAGTTAGAAGTTTACTTACAAAAGCTGTCTTATTTAGAAATGAATACACTTTTGTATACTTATTAGTTATGCAACTAGATTGTTTAAATAAGCGTTGTATACTTAAAATGAAATTTCAGGACTTAAAAACTTGTCAAAAATGTTCCAAAATAATTTTACCTAGTATTTTCTTAATCTCTATCTTTGCTTTGTTTTGTTCTTTTGAGTTTTTTTTATTGCTGTGATTATTATTTTGATTTTTCAATAGCGAAATCAGTAGTCCTACTCCATTTAATTATTGGAACATTTTTAACGCCATTAGAATGCTAAAAATATTTTACATCTATTACGATAAAAGTATGTTACTATATACTATCCTAAATGAACGGTTTGATTTAGTATTATGGTGTATTGCAATATCTTTAATTTTTAATTAATAAAAATTCACAGTCCTTCGCAAAGGTGCAACCGGGGGAAATGATAAATAAAAAAGCAAAAATGTGATTTGTGTTATAATTCAAATAGTTTTTAAAAGCAGACTTTAAAAAAGTAAATATTTTGTATATTTACGAGTGTTTATAATATTTTTAATTAAAGGAATGCATTTTTAAGATTAATATTATCATATCAACAATTATCATAATTAATAAATAAAGGTGCAGATATGAAGGCCTAAAAAATTACCCTCCACTTGTAGATAGGAAAATATATTAATATATAATTAGCTATAATATTACTGTAATATTTTTAACCTGTTCCGATTCGTTTTAGCCCGTTTTGGTGCATTTGGTTATTTTTAGTCATTTTCGGTTAGTCGTTCAAAGAACTTTCGGTTAGTTTCAGTTAGTTCAAATTTATTTTAGCCATTTGAACCGACTCCAATACGTGATAATCAAATTTAAGATTTTTGGTTAATCCCCAAAATTCGGTTCGTTTTGGTTGGTTTTAACTTACTTTAATTTTTGTAACCTATTCCGGTACGTTTTAGCCCGTTTTGGTGCTTTTGGTTAGTCATTTAAACCGGTTCTGGTACCTTATATGCAATTTTAATGTTTTTGGTTAGTTTTGGTTAGTCGCCAAAATTGGGTTAATTTGGGTTTGTTTTAACTTACTTTAACATTTTTAATCTGTTCTGATATCTTTTAGCCCGTTTGGTGCATTTATTCACTTTTGGTTAGTTTTGGTTAGTCATTCAATCAACTTTCGATTACTTTCAGTTAGTTCCAATTTAGTTTAGTAATTTGGACTGGTTCCGACACGTTATTATAACCAATTTAAATGCGAGTCTAAAAGTTTTTGGTTAATTTTAGTTAGTCGCCAAAATTCGGTTAATTTGGGTTAGTTTCAACTTAGTTTAATATTTTTAATCTGTTCCGATACGTTTTAGCCCTTTTTGGCGCTTTTAGTTAGTCGTTCAATCAACTCTCGTTAAAGTTAAATTAGTTTCAATATAGTTTAGACATTTGAACCGGTACGTCATAAGCAATTTTAATGTTTTTGGTTGGTTTTGGTTACTCGTTAAAACTCGGTTAATTTGTATCAGTTTTAGCTTACTTTAACATTTTTAATCTGTTCTAATACGTTTTAACCCGTTTTTGGTGTTTTAGTTAGTTTTGGTTAGTCATTCAATCAACTTTTGGTTAATCTCAGTTAGTTCCAATTTATTTTAGAACCGATTCCGGTACGTTATTATAACCAATTTGAATGTCTTTGTTTCATTTTAGCTAGTCACCAATATTCGGTTATTTTGGGTTAGTTTCAACTTACTTTAATATTTTTAACCTGTTTCGATACTTTTTAGCTCTTTTTGGTGCTTTTGGTTAGTTTTGGGTTAGTCGTTCAATCAACATTCGATAAATATCAGTTGGTTTTAATATATTTGAGCCCTTTGATCCGGTGCCGGTACGCTATAAGCAATTTTAACGTTTTTGGTTACTTTTGGTTAATCGGCAAAATTCGGTTAATTTGGGTTAGTTTTAATTTGCTTTAATATTTTTAATGTGTTCTGATAGGTTTTAGCCCGTTTTGCTTCTTTTAGTTAGTTTTGGTTAGAGTCATTCAATCAACTTTCGGTTACTTTGAGTTAGTTCCAACTTATTTTAATCATTTGAACCGTATCCGATACCTTAATTATGACCAATTTTAATGTTTTTGGTTAGTCGGCAAAATTCAGTTTATTTGGGTTAGTTTTAACCTACTTCCATATATTTAATTTGTTCCTATACGTTTTAGCCCGTTTTGGGTTTTTTGTTACTTTTGGTTAGTCATTCAAACAACTTTCGGTTACTTTCAGTTAATTCCAATTTATTTTAGTCATTTAAACCGGTTTCCATACGTTCCATACTCCATACGTCAGTTCTGTGGCTGCGGGTGCCAAAGTTTTGGTGTTGGAAATTGTCAATACCTTTTTTCATACCAGTTTTGATACCCAACCAGTCTGACCAAAAAAAATTGGAGGTATGGCGATGGAACTTTATAGACTTTTAATCTTTTATAATTTAATATCCCTCAAAAATATTAATAAAGACTTTTCGATACATTTAAATAGCATTCCTATCTACTGAAGACAATCAAATTTAAATTATTTGCTAAAAAATTCGTTTCCAAACCTGAAAATTTTCGGTCTCAAATTTCCCAATATATCAATATCCAGATTTAATTTAAGAATCGAACTCTATAAACAACTCATAAATTCCCATTTTTAGATTTGCGTAATCAATTTAGATTTGAATTTTGGTGAAAGAAAAAAATTAGGAAAAATTAAAATGCTACGCCTATGTTTGTTTACCCACTAGCCACTTTCTGTACCACAGTTTCATTGATGAATACGCACGTCACAGTCTGTGGTATACGATGCAGTTTTCTAGAAAATTATGAATGACAGACTTTGTCTTTTTAAGTAAGTAGTCTTAGGTAGATACTCAGTTATGATCTTGATAATTGATAGATCTACTTCAGGGACGCGACCCTGCCCACGCGAGCCTTGGTTGATCTTTCAAGACCATTGTCCCACCCTATTGTCCTGCTCCACCCCTAATAATTTCCCTAACATATCCCTAACCCTGGCGTAGGGAAGCAGCTACGTCAGTACCGGGTTGAGGCCATTGAAGATTGACTTCTCTAAGGGCTTGGTACCGGATATTTACAGGCGACAAACGTATAGATTTAACCGGCTGTAAAACTGCGATCAAGCAGGCAAACGGAAAACCACTTGATTACTTATTCCAGAGAACGTTATGGCAAATCGAGAGAATAAAGATAATAGTGTGCTGATGGGCGATCCGGCAAGCAACCGGCGCCACGCCGAGTTCGGGTCTGCGGGTGTGAAATGGGAGACCGGGCAGATGAATGTGGGCAACCAGGCAGCATCTGCGAAATGGGCGTCTGGAAGACCAAAGCCAAAACTCAAACTACGTAAGAAACATCGCATAGCAACATGAAACGTCCGAGGATTATTAGAACCTGTTAAATTACATATATTGGAGCGAGAACTTATCAGGGAAAAAGTAGACATATGTGAAGTATCTGAGACTCACTGGGAAGGCCAAGGACACTGGAAATCTAACCACTACAAAATCTTTATGTCAGGAGCAAATAAAAGTGGACAAAAAGGAGTAGCAATACTGGTGCAAAAGAATCTAGCAAAATATGTATACGAATATCAGTTGATGAATGATCGCCTAATAAAAATGACCTTGACCAATAAAGATCCACATACTACAGATATGTATGCCAACATGCGATGGAACAGATGAAGAAGTAGAAGAAATATACCAATCAATAAATGAAAACATCTCCAGTATACCCAAGAAGGAAATAATAGTAATAATGGGCGATTGGAATGCAAAAATTGGCAAGGAACAGTGGGCAAGTATGGAATAATCGAACGAAACGAGAGAGGTGAAAGGCTACTTCAGTTTGTAATTGACAATGCACTTAGCATCATGAACACGATGCTCAAACATCACCCTCGAAGTTTATCAACCTGGACTTCACCGGAGGGACGATATAAAAATCAAATAGATTACATCCTTGTCAGCAAACGATGGAAGAGTTCAGTCATGAACACAAAGACGAAACCAGCGGCCGATTACGGGTCAGACCATAAATTGTTACAAGCCGAATTTCGCATTAAATTACATAACAAAATAAATACAGATAGAAGATCAAAATTTATTCCTAAAGAGCCTGAGAAATTCAGAGAAGCATTGTCACAAAGCAATACACCACAAACTACTGGAAATCCTAATAAAACATGGGAAAACACTAAGAAATGGATTATAGACACAATAAACACTACAAGCCCAAAAGAAAAAACATATAAACAATTGGATGACTGACGAGACACTGAACTTTGTAGAAGAACGGAACGGAGAAAACTTAGAACCAACGCATCAAATCCAACAGAGAATGAAAAACAGATATATAGCTAACGTAAGCAGACGAATAAAATACCTGAGCAGAAGGGACAAAAATAATCACATTAAGGAAATCTGCAAACAGCTGGAAGATCGCGCTGACCGTCAAGAATCTAGAGAACTTTTCGACAAGGTGAGATACTTAACCAAGGAATTCAAACCACACACGCAGATTATTAAGGATAACCGGGGGAAAACTATCACCAACCCTGAGGGCATAGCGGCGACATGGAAACAATATTGTGAAATGTTGTTCTATGGTGATGACGAACAAGCGGATGCAGAAAGAATGAGTGAGGAAAAAGAACCACATATCCTGAAATCAGAAATAGAAACTGCAATAAAAAGTTTAAAAACTAGAAAATCTCAAGGTGATGACGGAATAACGGTGGAAGCACTAAAAGAAATGGGAGAAATAGGGATCGAAATAATGTCCAGAATATGTAATGAAATTTGGAACACAAGAAAATGGCCAGATGTCTGGTGCGAGCTCACTTTTATCCCTATTTACAAAAAAGGATCACCAACTGACTGTAACAACTACCGTACGATAGCTCTAATTTCCCACGCAAGCAAAGTTCTCCTCACCATCATCAACGAAAGACTAAAATCAATTCTCTTACCACAGAGCCCTCAAGAACAGTGCGGATTTGTCCCGGGAAGGGGCACACGAGAACATATTCTTAACATTAGACAGATAATTGAGAAATCTAGAGAATTCAATATAGAAACTTATCTATGCTTCGTGGACTACTCCAAGGCCTTCGACAATGTGAAGTGGCATAAAATGTGGCGCGTACTGAAAGAAATGGGTACTCCAGATCATTTAATACACATACTAAAACAACTATATGACAACAACACAGCAAACGTAAGAGTCAACAACACACACTCCGATAACTTCAAACTTAAGGCCGGTGTTCGTCAAGGATGCATTATCTCCCCCACACTGTTCAATATATGTAGCGAACACATTATGCGCATTGTCTTTGAGGAATGGAAAGGAGGAATAACAGTCGGAGGCGGAAAAATCATGAATAGATTAGACACTGTTAGCAGAGAGTATGGGCTCAAAATGAACGCACAGAAAACTAAAGTGATGATCATCGACAGATCCAGAAATAACCAACCAGAGATACGAAATGTCGCAGTTTATGAAGTGGTGACTCGTTTCAACTACTTAGGCTCTGTAGTCACGAACAGTGGAGGGTGCGAAGAAGAAATACGTCGACGCCTGACAATGGCCAGATCAGCAACGGCCAAGCTTACTAAAATCTGGAAAGACACTGACATAAGTAAGAACACCATCATCGCCACTTAACTTGGACCATCAAAAAGTCAGACTCCCAACGTGTATTGGCCTTTGAAATGTGGGTCTATCGCAGAATGCTGCGCATACCCTGGACAGCACACCGCACAAATAACTCAATATTAGCAGAACTCAACATCACCACCAGGCTCACCACAATTATTAACCAAAACATACTGCGATATTTTGGACATATAACGAGACGGAGAGAAGGTATGGAGAGACTAGTAGTTGAGGGCAAAGTAGAGGGTAAAAGAACTCGAGGAAGATCGCCATTGCGATGGTCAGATCAAATAAAGAACATTACAGGTTACTCTCTATCCAAAGCAGCACAACGCGCTCAAGAAAGGGAAGAATGAACAACAACAATAAATCGAATTACATAACGCCACCACATCCTTACGAAGGATAAAGGACAGAGGAGGAGGAGTTAGTAATGAGGTTTATTTCTAACCAATTTCAACATGTTTGAATATGATGTAGATACTTTGTTCTTAGACAGCGTTTTTATCAGGGTGAGTTATTTCGCTATAAAAAATAAGTATGTTCTACCATTCTTGTCAGCGAATTTGCAAAAAAATAAAAATATTATTTTATTTATGAAAACTTATGCAACATTCAAAAAGATATTATTTTATTATTTAACAGAAAATATGTGGTAAAATATGGGAAGAGAGAGTTAGGCGTTGTATACCTAATACACTCTGCATGCCTGCAGGCTATTCTTCGTTTCCGTTTTGTGCGGATGAAATTTCACATCTAGTGTGTGGACCACTGACACTCTTTTTTTCTATTCTGGAACTGATATACTTGGGTATATACTTCACGCAGCTCGTAACAGCATCATTTACAGTTTTAGTTTGATAATGATTTGAAGTTTCTTCGTACCAAACGATTTGAAGTACGTTTCAGACCAAATCGAGGGTTCACTTCTTAACATTTTGTCGATGATAATTGTTATGAATCGCTCAAAAAATTAATTTTTCAGGTGCTCAAAATTGTATCTGCATGTTTTTAGATATGTATGAAATGTCGCTTGGTAATAAAGTATAACATTATCTTTTCAGGCATCTCCATCAGTTAGTTTGGATTAATAAGAGAGAATATAGTTCATTTTATTCTTGGTTCTCTTTACTTGTATTTAACCAAAAAAAAAACACCCATCAAGGGTAAAGCTAGATTTATAGAATTCGAATTGTAAGTTAAATTATTTTTGTATTCTGGTACATTGAGGAAGTTTAAATATTAATTAGAAGCTTGAGTTAGTTGGGTTCCATTGCATGGGAACAAGTTGGAATGTAAATAGCAGGAATAACTGAAGAAATTGCTTCTGTTTCTTTACCAGTCACTTTGATTTGTGCGCGAAATAAAATCATTATAAGGCAATACTTATCTATTTAGCGAAATTCAAGAGGAAAATAAGAGCAAATTGTAATAGTTCCTTGTAGCCTTCGTGTTTGTTTAGTTTAATTATCTGAAAATAGAAAAAAAAAATCCCTAGCATTTTGCATTCTTTATTTAGCCTCGTAATGTTTTCTTTTAAGTTCCGTTTTGTCAATTTTGGAACAGTCTCTTTTTGGAACTTCCATAAATTTGCCCATATCATCAACAATTATTATAATTACTAAAAATGTCCTAACTTCAATTATATTTATTGTGGCAGATGACAGCTTCATATTGCAATCCTTGAATTGCATTTGATCAAATATCGGAAGCAGAAGAAAATACTTCAATTTAGAGGTAAAATTTGAAATATACCTAGTACGACCTAGTTTCGTCTTTATTATATTTGAAAATGGGTGTCTGAGCATCGAGATTTTTGGCCACTACATGCCATCTTTGGATTTATGAATTGGACGTTTGACTTCTTCAGTTTCACGTTCACTCTCTCTTTGTTCTATAGGTAATCCCTGATAATTACCATTATCGTCAATTAGGTCAGACACTTCTTCCATTATTTCCGGATTCCGACCACTATCTTCGTTTTCAGATAACCGCATCTTGTTCTGTTTCGATGTCAGAATATAACAATTGATGTAATTCGGCATCGGAAAGACCTTTCCGATTTTTTTATTAAAAAAAAAACAATCAAGCATAGCCTTCAAAATCCTAAAACCGAAACACAACGGCAAAATCGGGGTACAGCAGCCACTGAGCACCGCGACTATCAAACTAATGTTGCCACATAGGGCGATTACAATATCAACCGTAGTACATATTCAGTAACCGTACGTGATGAATTGATGATTGAGATTTCCTTTTACTATTAAAATAGTTAATGGCTTAACAACCAGTCCATATGCCTGGTTAATATTTATAAATGTAGATCGTAGAGTAGACTGTTGGGCGAAGGCGCCACTAAATTTTCTAATGCAAATATATTAATGATTTTTAATCATTGAAATTTGGGTAAAAAAAATTAGGAAAATACCGCATCTAAGAATATTGAGAAACCGGGAAAGAAAATGCAGAGACTCAACTTGACCTTGACTTCAACATACCAAAATAAACATCAAAGATCCTAATTAAACCGTTTATTTAAATATTCAACATATTCTCAGACTCAACGTGCACAATGGAAAACTAATTAAGACTCAACCCTAATTGAGATTATGGTATTACACTTAAAATAATAAGATTCTTTAAAATAAATATCAGTCAAATTATAAGATAATTAACCCTTAAAGTTCTAAATCATTAATACTGTCTGGTTTCTTTTTTTCCTAACTCCTAATCTGAATTTTTAAAGTTGACTAATTAATAGATAATCACAGATTGCGTTCAATAAAACACCTTAAATAAGGTTTAATCCCCTAAATAAAAATAATAATACATTAATCCCATGGCAGTGATAACATCAGTGGGCAAATAAACATTTAAAAAAGAAATATTAAGTCAAATAAATTGACCTGTGAAGAAAATATATAGTCAATGAAGACTGCCACACTCTTTCTCTGTTTAATAGCAGAAAGTAAAGTTATAGTTAATATAAAATAATACTGAAATAATACGAACAATAAACAGAAATTAGTTATTAGTTATATGAGAAGAGGCAGTTGTGGAGAGTGTGCAAATCCTGCTGCTCAGTGAGAGATGGGATTCGGTTAAGGGCGCCAGCAGCTCTCTACCAGTTGAACTGCTAACTGCCTTTGATGTCCTAGGTCCCACTCCTCAATAACTAAATAAATTTATGAATAAGTTTGCAAGTAAGTAATGAGGTATTATACAACAAAAAACTAAAATTTTCAAAACAATGTCCACGTTTATTGCTAATGTTGTTAATGAGTATAAAAAGACGTGTCCTGCTATCGAAGTTCTTAGGCTAGGTTATTACAATAATTGTTGTACCACAATAAATCTATAAAATTTAATCAGGGGAGAAAAAAAAACAAAATCTACAGCAACTTACTAATTATCAAAGGTTGAGATCAGTGTTCCAACCTAATACTGAATTATATTAAAGTTATCCAGTATATAATGGTTAATTAAGTATTTCAATCAAAATGAAGAATCACTGAAGTTAATTAAAGAATTAATTGAGTGAAATCAAAGAGCGAATTAATAAATGAAGTTAATTAGGGTAAAATAAATTTAATAAAAGTAATTAACAGAGTAATTAGTGAGGTAAATCACCAAGTATTAACCGAATGAGAGATTAGTTTAATGATATTAATTAGCAAATTAATCAACGAAGTAAATTGCCAACTATTAATCAAATAAAACAAAATAATTAAATGAAATTAATTAACAAATTAATTAGTGCAGTAAGTCACTAACTATTAATCAAGTAGTATAAAGTTAATTCAATGAAATTAATTAACAAATTAATTGATGAAGTAAGTCACCAACCATTAATCAAACAATGTCAGCTTGCCTAAATGACAATTCAAAATAAAGTAAATGATAGGTAAGCCAAACTAAAATTCAAAAAGTTAAGGTAGGTGTCGGCAATAAGGTAATTAAAGCGGTATTAAATTAAAATAAGTAAAAAAACACAAAATAATGTAGGTAAAACTCGAGCAAACAGCCTATATTAAATATTAGTAGAGAGCGATTATATTCAATTGAGTAGGTAGGTACGTATTATTAAATAATGATAGCAAAAATCCAGGCATGAGGTAGAGTAGTAACTAATATGCAAAATTGTTAGATGGTTTTAAAAATAAGAGAAATGTATACCCTCTAATCTATAAGTTGTTAAGGCTCGTATAGCTGTTCAAATGAATAAGCTAATGTTAGATATTTGATTCAAGTTGCACAATGAAATAAAAACTTAAAGCTAAATAAACCCAGCAAGTCGTGATCACGAATCGTTAAGTAGAATATTTATCTGAGTCAGTATAACATATACCAACTACACAGGCTTTACGTGTAGTAAAAACTAATTGCTATATAGAAATCACTACTTATGGCTACGATGCTAGCTTAAAAGTAAAGTTTTGCAAATATGAAAGCTCTAGTAAGCAAATGTATCTTTCAAATATGCGAGCAATCAAGTTTATAAACCGTAGTTACATTTACAAATCAAATTATTAAAAAAAAAATGCAGTTATTAATTTACCAAGGATAAAAAGTTCATTATCACATTAGAATGTTCACGTACAATTGAATGAAAATAAAAATAAGTTAGGCTTATCTGTGTCCTTTGGCTCTCAAATCAGCACGAAGGCTCTCACATACTCAGGTCTCAACAACTATCCAAGGTACCTCAAGAGTAACCACTGTATAGTTCTCACAAGTGATTGATTATTTAAGATAGAGTGCGATAATGATGAGCACCAATCTAGCAAATAGCTAGCAAGAGTGGGAGGTAAAATTGAAACCCTAAAAATATAAAACGTCTAAAACACCAGACACAATTCATTGGCTGTACCTGTGGCCAGCGCAGCAATTTAATACAAAACCCCCAGTTAATTATTAATTACTTGAGCTTAATTACTTAAGCGAAAGGAAAGTTAATTGGCACAATCCCCAGTCAGCAAGATAAAGCTTTATTAAACCACTAACCCCTTATTTTAATCTTACAATAATATCAAAAATATATAATATAATTATATAAGGCATTGATAACCCTCAAAATGAGAATATAATTTTATAAACCTTTAATACTTTAGAATTAAATTTGGTGACGTAACCCAAAATGTGGCAACACAGGAATTTTGAACAATGTAACGAAGCCCAGTACAGTACGAATAGCAAAGTTACTATAAATTATGAAAATAATCAGTAGGTTATCTCTAAAAGATATTTATAGTTTAACTAAAGCTTTAAAAACTATGTTTTAGATAGAAATTTGATTAAAGTGGTCCAATCAGAGAAATCTAATCTAATGAAAAAAATTCTAATTTAAAAATTGTTAGATTAGAGATAACATTTAAGTTTAATTAGAGATATTAAAACCACTAGAAGATAACATAATTTAATGGTATTTAGCCATTGTAGATTATTTTCAGAGAGAATATAACTTTTTTCTTTAGGAACGTTAAATTCATGAATACATTCTTTAAATACTGTTAAATATTTACCTCAATTCAAGGTGTTCTAACGAGGGTTTTATAGGAATGTTCAACCTCTATTCCATGTGACTTTCCCAGTCTGGCAGATAAAACTCCTTCTGTGAAAAAATTAGGTTTCTTGCTACTAATCCATCAACAATACAGACAGGCAACCAAATATAAGATATACAAGAACCTATTTATGTAGTCTTGGCTCAAAATCCCATCAAGATGGTCTGAAAAATTTCAGATGCGAGCTATCGACCGTAAGAAAGTAACATGGCCGTGGCCCATGCACCACGACAAAAATGTTCCTTCAAAAAAAAAATTTCAAAAGCTTACTACTCATTAGTACTAAACCAGCACTAGGTAGCGTGAAATTTTGCACATTTAAATACGTATTTCGAGACCAAACAAGAAAAGAAGCAACAGATGATCCTATCCAAACTGGCTAACATATATGCGAATCATAATCAAGAATAATTAATTAAATTAATAAATTGTATCAATGGTTTTAGTACAATTAGGCGAGGAAATAGTACCAACGTTATTTTTTGGATAACCGCAGTACTCCATCAGGCACGGGTAACCTTAAACCCGGTTTGGTGTTGAAAACATTAAGCAGGTACCAGGTTGGAAATTTACTGCATTCAAGAGCTACAATAGATGGCGCAGTGATGTCGAAATTCGATTAAATATTCGAAGCCTTTACTTGGCAGCGAAAATACATATCAAATGTGCGAATTATCAACCAAATTTAAGTTAATTTTAAATATACGAAATTTAAAATGTTACAAGATCTACAGAGGAAATCGAAGTGAGCTCAATTCGGTAACTTGCTTATGAACAAAAACCTAAAGGGGTAGTTATTTAAGTGCGTAGCCCGTAGCATTTAAGTTAGTATACATAATACAAAAAAGTAAATCAGATAATTGCAATAATCTTAGCAAGACAATTGCTAACCAAGATAATATCATATACGGTAATGAAGAAAGTCGGTATTAATTACTCAAATAACGGTAAGAAATGGTAATAGATACCATAAAATATAATAAACGATTAAAAGTAATTTAACGGTAAGTTCGGTAAAAATAAGCTAAGCAAATATATGACCTAAAGTAAAGGCGTAGCATTTAAGTAAATTTACGTAATACAAAAAAGTAAATCAGATAATTTTAATGATAGTGGCAAGACATTTCCTAACCAAGGTAATATCGTATAGGCAAGTGAAGAAATTCGGTATTAGTTAATCAATTAATCAATCAATATCAATAAACGATTTAAAACGGCATTTAGTGGTAGTTTCGCAAGAGATATGGTAAGTAAAATAAGTAATTATATGTAATATTATGTCTTTTTCATATGGCCATATGGAAGTGGAATTCACTGGCAGTGATTGGTGGTTATTCCTTAATTCATACGTCTATTTGGCTGGCCCCAATTAGAGCTATACCTCTTCCAGTGAAACTGCAAGTCACGCCATGTGCATCAGTATCACTTCTACAAGAGAAGTCTTAAACTGACAAGGATAATCTTGGAGAAATTCTGCACGCTAGCGAAAGACCGGGCAGAGCATGGATCCTATATAAAGTATAAATAATTTTAACTATCTAATATAAAATCACAGTAATGTAACATACTCTGTGAAAAGGCTAACCTCACTTTACAAAAAATACTTTTACGAGACGATATTGCTGATAAGACGAATGCTTGCCAATTTATCTGATATGATAAATTAATACGAATACTAGACCTGATGGTCAAAACTACAACGATTATATTTCGGCTTCGAAAAATTGTCTTTTCCCTACCTACACGTTGATCACTCGGAAAGGAAAACCACGGGAATTATCAAACTATATCTTTGACATCCATCAAGAGAACGTTAGAAAAATAGAGACGACTACGAACATTTCGTAGCTGTACCCGGCGATACCCGTTGGGC
Source organism: Pissodes strobi (assembly GCA_016904865.1). Taxonomy (NCBI): domain Eukaryota; kingdom Metazoa; phylum Arthropoda; class Insecta; order Coleoptera; family Curculionidae; genus Pissodes; species Pissodes strobi. The sequence continues at coordinate 155,577 of MU182823.1, forward strand.
ACGTTCCCATATTCCAAAGCATTTTTAACACATGAGCAACCGAATTTATATTTTAGGTAAAAATGCATAAGAAATAAATGATACAAGTGCAGGGTGTCCTAACCAGGTCTGGTATTTCGTCAACTTGAAGTGAAACGAATACTCAAAAGACTAGACACTAACAAGGCCACGAGACAGGATGCCGTTCTCGCAAGAATGGTTAAGATATGCGCTGCTGAACCAACAGCTCCATTATGCAGGTTTTTCTCCCTATCATACCGAACTCCATGCTTTCCTTCTAGCTCGAAATGCGCTCAGGTGCAACCATCCCGAAGAACAGTTATAAACGATTCCAAATAACTACCGTCTAATTGCCATAGGTCCCATCATGTCCAAAGTCATGAAAAAACTGATCAACGAACAGCTACTAAAATATCTCGAATCATCAGGCATCATAAGCGGTCGCCAGTATAGCTTCCGCAAGCATAGATCAACAGGATATCTCCGGAATTACGTGACCTACCTGTGGACCAAAGCCATCGAGAGCTACGGCGAATCTCGTGCAGTGGCTCTCGACATATCCAAAGCATTTGATAGGGTGTGGCATGACAGATTGTTAAGCAAATTGACAGCATACGGACTACCACCAGCACTGCTTCTAGGGCTTTTGAGGGATCGAAGCATCCTATGGTATTGATCTCTTGGAGGAATTAAAAAATAAATGCCGGAGGTCATCAAGGGTGTATATTATCTCCCACACTGTTCCTACTATATATCAACGTTCTTTTAGACAGGATAAACAATTTTATTTACAGCTTTGCAGACGACAGCTCTCTTATATGCTCATTCAAGTCGCGAACTCCAACCGTTGTTCGTTTCCAACGCGAGCGAGAAATTCAGATTGCTGCCTTCAATGACGATATGAACGCCATCATGGAATGGGGTGAGAAAAACTATGGTTAGTTTAACGCAGGAAAGACTCAAGCAGCTGCCTTCTCAAGAAAAACAAACACCGCAAGACCTGACTTATCAATGACAGGATTTAAACACTGACTCTGGCCTCATCCATAAGCTTGCTGGGCATCAACGTAGGAAACAACATGTCTTGGCGTAATCACGTCTCCAAAATCGTCAAGGAAGCAGCACAAATGCTAGGAGCACTCTATCCAAGCACTTGCTCAATATAGTATACAGAGGAGAGCAGTCCGTCTTGTGGATGACCCAGAGTTGCTTAAAGACCTCGATAGCCTTGAACATCAAAGAAAAGTGGCGGACTCTCGCGTTACTATCGATACTACTACGGAAGGTGTTCGAACGAGCTGGCACTTATGATTCCACCCATGGTTGTGCCAAACAGAAACACCCGTTAGACACAAGTTGCTCATCAACATACGATTCTACACCTAGGACGTCGCTATTGCAGGACTCCTTTGTCAGGGGGACTGCCTCGATCTGGAATGGATAACGTCTTTCCCGAAAATAACACCCTACAGCGCTTCAAGTCCTACATCCACCGTCTTCTCCGCACACGCACCGCGCGTTGAGTGGTATAGGATTTTCCTTTTGTGTGTGCGTCGAATATTAGAAACATCTAAAAGTTCTAAATAACAAATGTATATATCGATGCCTAAAAAGTCTCTTATCGGAAATAATACTAATACCTAGTGCGTAGTGATCACCTGAAGCTTTTAGAGGCTAGAAAATAAAATATACCTATATTTTATATTTCCGAGCTGAGTTCGCTCCATATCAATACGAATTCAGTCTCTATTGAAAATCAAAACATCATTAATAAATCAGTGCTATTATAGCTTATTAAAATTTTCTTCTTTTCGACCAACTATCAGATTTACAACTTCTTTATATATTACACATTTTATCATTTCAAACCGAGTATATGATTTGTAATCGTTATATGTTGGAATCGTCTGACTTTTGGGAGGCAAGAATTGAATTGGCTTACAGGTATTTGTTTTTTGTCCATTGATGGGAGCATTATCTCATGCTCTTCGATTTAGTAATCAAGATTCAGGATAAGCAAGACAATATACAAAGTTATTATATAATCGATTAGTGATAAATTTTTAATCGACGAAGCCTTCAGTCGTAAATACCAAAACAATCTTCCATTATTTGTACAACAGCGTACAACCAATTAATTAGATATCCTATATAAAAGTTTAATTGTTTCTTTTTCCGAGATTTTTATAGATAAAGCTATAAAAATCAGCTTGAACTATAAACTGACTTTCCGCTAACCCTCATTCACTTAAAAACTTGTTTCGACAATGAAAGTAAACAATGGCTAACATTCAAGAAGATTAATGACACGATCGCATTTTTAAACATTCTAGAATATTTGCATCAAAATAATACGCATTTTGAATCAGCTAAGTATAAACAATAACACATGGTATGAATCTCGTCTTAATTTTTGTGAACATACTATGAAAGAATTATTCAACATTAGCCTCCGTATGCTTGCAAACATTTACAGACCTACTAAGGGCGCAAATAACCATCCCGTATTGATTGATTAAAATGGACATGCAATAACCTTTGATGTGAATTATCGCATCGGTTAGTACGGTTTCTACTGAATGTCCCATTTTGTATGTGTTTTGGTTGTAACTGAATATTTCACATTATGCGTCTCTTCGACAATGTTACTTTCAAGAATGAAATTTTATTATCTGTCGGTGCTTAAGCCCATATAATTCATCATTTATCTAGATTCTAGGTGATCTACCCGGTAGAGTCTACCAACTTGTGATGTCGAATCTACTTAGATAGCATTCAATTTTAAACCCTTCTGCAGATATATTTCAGCAAATCCCATTACATTTATTAGGCGTTTACGTTTCATGTTCTGTTGAATAAAGCGTTTAATTTTGATTTGGGTGTAATTTAGCGGACTCAACGGAGTGAATCAAAAATATTATTCAGATAAAATGTAGTTGTAATAGCTCAGCATAATAAATATTTTCTAGACACTTGAACTTAATGAATTATGATTATCAAAATGTTAGCTTTTAATTTCTCTCCGAACATGGACTGTAACTGGAGAATGGTCAGGGATCAGTATCAGAAGAGGTAGCCCCTAACGAGCCTTGCACTTAGAACACCAAATAGGTCCGTTGTGCCCCCAGCCCGTATTTGAGAATCTGCAGGATGCCGGTCTTCCTTATGGAAGCCCGCATCTTCTTGAGACTAACACGAACTGTTGCCAACCGTACCATAATTATGGTACATGTCCATAATTTTATGCGTTTTGATGTTTGTGTACCATGTACCTATAACACCTATAAAGGTACGTCTGATGTACCATAATTATTTCCAATCCAAGTTTACATGTCGTTTTCATTTAACGATTGACAAAATCCAGTAACGCTTCTTAGTTTCATCCTTGTTTAAGTAGAGAACTAAACAAAGATGCAACTACAAAATGCTCTTTACGATTTTTGGCGTTTTGAACGCAGCATTATTCCAGCAACTATTCAGAGATGGGATAATTTTCCTTTCTTTTATCGTGCAATATAAACCACACTAAAGAGATCTTAGACGATGAAAAAAAGAAAGAGATTATAGAGAATTTAACGCCTTGCACGACGAACAAATGATGGTTAGCGGCCAAACTCTTAAGGCTTACATCACGTATCTAGTGGTAAAAAAAGAAAAATTCTACTTTTCTTGAAATCTTTGGGTACGGAAAAATCGTAAGATTTTTTAGATGCGAAAATCGAACTCGGCGCACCCAAAACCCCGTTCCAGTGTATTCACGTCGAAATTTAATTTTACCTTGTGCCGACTGTAGGTAGATTTTTAAGATTTGTTCATTTAGCGTTTTATAGTAATTCAAAAAATTAAGTTAATATAACCCAAACTTCGGAAACTATGTAAGTAGAATACCCTTGATCCAGTAATAAGAATTGTACCATTATTTCTGTAAATGTACCATAATTTCGAGTCGTATGTATCATTATTGAACGACAGATATTTGGCAACACTGCTAACACGATGCACTGCATCTGGCTCGATCAGCGTCGCGCCAAAGATTCTTAATCTTGCTCACGTAAGTAGATGGTATGGGGTCTCACCGTCTTCTACACTCCCCCTCCCCTGCCATTCTCAGCAGAGTCAAGTGCTGTTAAAGTCTACAGTGCCCTATGTAGAATCTTACCAGTGCTCTGCATTTTTTCCTTGGTAAACCCATCAACTTCCTGGTGAGACTTAAAGGAAGTACATTTGCTTTAATTTTTTATTTTTCACATATTATGCCATCAGTCAGAAACGCCTTCACCTTCTTACTACTGCTTGCCATAATATTGTCACGATTTGTATTTTTTATCGGTGACGACACGCCTTACTTAGCGTGTAGGAGAGTAACTCAGATTTAGGAACGCACTACGTCAAGTTGAGAAGAGATAATAAAGGAGACACATCGATAAAAACAATAACAAGTTTATTTACAAACAAACTTAACAACGGTTAGACTGTATACTAATAAAGGCGTGTTTAAGATTATAGATGAATTAAGAGTTTACACTATACCCAATTAATATGAAATACATGTCTTCTCGAGGGAGGCTTAGTTCAAAGTTTGTCTAGCAAGCGACGCCACTATTTTATTAATAAAGTTTATGTGAGCGGGTTGTCGGGTATTTGTTCTGATATTTATAAGGTAAGTCTTTTTAGGTTATCACAAATTGCTAAGGCACTTTCACTACTTTTTGAAACTCCCCAAAAACTATCCCTTCACTAGAAGTTCTGATACTTCATAAATTCGACTCTCTCTATACTTTTTAGTAGCCCCCGAATGCCGTATACCTATGCATACGTTCACCCAGGTTAGGTAAGGACCTGACAACCTTGTGCATAAGTGTTCTCAGTTCTGGGGGTTGTGGGATAGAACAACTAGAAGCGGACGTACCTGTGTACTGCCCAGCGACTAAATTGAGCGGTTTGAGAGACCCGAAAGTCTGATTAACTCGGCGTTTGCCTGCGTATTTATATGTTGCCGATGGCTGCATTATTAAGGATTAAAGTCGCTCCCGTCGACCGCTCAAATTGTTTATAATTGACAGTGAATGTTTATATAACATTTTTCAAGTTCAAGTTCAAACTTACGACAGGGTGATATTTAATTAATGATTTTAATTAGTTCACAATATTTTTTGTGTTGGGGTTTGGAACCTTCGGCAAAATGCACTAAACAGAGTTTTATCAACAATACCGAAACATAATTTTTGTACTCAACGCCACTGTAACCATGATTAAGTCTTAATCATCTCCTGATGATGCTAACATGGTTAGCGAAACGCGCGTCGAGTACAAAAATTCTGTTTCGGTATTATGGATAAAACTCTGTTTTAATAACATTCTTATTACTCTCTACTTCTCTACCCAACCTAACTAACTCAAACTAACCCTACTGCTGGACGTTGTGTAGCGCAATACTAGTTGTTTGCCAACTGTATACTACTTTTCATAACCATAAGAATGTTTTTTAATAAATGATGTTCGTTTTGAGACTCGTTTCTTTTTTTTTACGGTTATTCTCAGGGGTAGGTTGTTTCACTTATTAACATTATTTTTTGTGGGCGCCAGAGTTCCTAGAGACAATGCGAACTGAATATGAATTCTTAAATATAAATAAATATAAAGTTAAATATATCAGAAATTTGCCCTCACAATTCGCAATGTCTCGCAGACCTCTATCCTGCGATAAATTAAAGAAGTAAATTCTAAACAAATAATATATTAATTATATAATTAAATGAGAATGATTTATGAAATTATTTGAAATGGAGTTTATCTGATGAATAAATTGACTTAATAATGAAAATTAAAATTAATGTGAAAAAATTAAATAGAGATATGAAATGTTACAATACAAGATTGGTTTTTACAATATGTTTATCTTCTGATTGGCTAATACTTAGCTTCGTCCAATTACTCTGTAATCATGCGATCGTATTGGAACGTCTACTGGAACCGTTTCTGCCTGTAAGTTAGTATCTGTTGGGTTTATCGAGGACTTATTTAGTTCACGAAGTATTGGTTCCCTCAGAGTGGCTCAGTACAGCAAGTGGACGAACACCTGCTGCTTGACAACCAAGATGTTTTCTTCGCCGATCCATGCAGGGGTGTAACATGCATTAGGAAATAAACTAGTCTTAAACCAATGTATATCGCTAATTAAATAATACGCAAGGAAATCTCATGTGAACATCATTGACAATGTTAAACATATGATGAAGCAGTCTACAAATTAAAAATTTACTGGTAAAAGCAGATATAATCAGAAACTCAAATTACTATGTTGAGTTGAGCAGACAATGAGCAAAAATTATAAATAATTAATGTTACTCAAGATTTCCTTTTCTTTACTTTAAAATATAAAATGCAAAAGAAAATAATAATTAAGATATGAAATTCAAAAGAAAATGATGATTAAAATATAAAATTCAAATGAAAATAATGTAATGACGTTCAAATTCAGTGACTCTTGGTAAAATTTAAATAAAAGGTAATTTTAAATTTGATAATGAATAGATAAATAGAGGTACAACCTCTAACAATGAGTCTTATGACTCAAATAAGTAAGTACTATTACTTTTATTAAGGTCCTTGGCACATAAACGAAAAACTGAGCGCAATTACGCCTCAATTTAATTAAAGATAAAGATAATATAATCGCTACCTCGCATTCGAGATAGAAATTTAGATAAAAGATAAAACCAGATAAGTTTACATATGTGAGATTAACCTCTCATAATTGCAAAATAATGTCGGTACATCAGGATTGAGACTAGACAGGGTGAATGCTAATAGTTATATAGTGCTTGATGTAACAAATAAATTGAGAATTTAATTAAATGAACCTGAAAAGAAATATATAGTATTTGCCCCGAGAATTAACCCAAACAATACTGTTCAATTTGAATGAAAATACGTAAAAAATGTGCGTGACCACTAAACGATAAAATAATTACGATCTCCCTAAATTTGGACTAAGCCTCTTTCAAATTACATGAATTTGATTAATGAAAACCGCAAATATTCACCAATAAATCGGTAATATTACCCAAAAGGTCACGACAATAATTAAAAAATATTGAAGATGTAAGCTAATTAAAAGTGGAATATAAAAATGCTAAATTCTTGCTTTAGTCAAATAATACTAAGCGAATCATAAACAAATATTAATTATGTATTTAAAAGTGAAAGAATTAGTTAAAAATATTGCAAGATGAATGAAATATTTCAAGATTAACAAATCAGCACTCACCGGGTCGACGTTTCAACACAAGATAATCACTAGTATTCAAAATTCAAGACGTTGGACAAAATTATGTATGCCGATGTTTTATTGGCTAGTTTATGACATGTGATCAACACTATAAGCCACGTAGCGCATAGTCATAAAAATACTCCATATTAAATATAGTAATCTATAGTAAAATAAATTCACGAATTGTAGGTACTAAATAGAGTACTAGCACTCTTAAAATCGCCATTCGCACGAAATAAACCCATTCGTCAATAGATGTCACTGGGGACTTAAATATTAAATATCGGGAATAATTTGCAATTCAATGTAAAAATTTAGTGTAGCGGTATAAGCATTTATTCCGTTACAGTTGATTATGTGCCGTTCAGTTTTATACTGAGTGCAATGTCGTCGCGCAATGTGTATTTATCCGGTTCAAAGGAACTCAGATCGATCTCGTATACTAGAGTGCTGGTCGGTTCAAGCCGATTCTAGCATGGTGACGTTGGCTGTGGATGGCTCACCGCAGTGTTGCCGCTGCATGTGTTTATTATGAGAATTTGCAAAATGTATGGAAGTTTCTATGTTTTTACACCTTTGTAATTTTAAAATTTAAAATATCTTTTAAGCTACCACTGCTACCAGAATTGCCTTGGCGAGCCACTCGCGATCGAATGCTTGGTCCTAGTGGATCAATTATTGGCCTTATAACATTTTCCACATAAGAATGAGCATTCATTGTTTGTGATACATGAATAAGCTTTGTATGATCTTGTACATAATGCCTCCCAAAAACATTTCGGTGCCTCCAAGCGCTATATTTAACCAGTTTTGTCTTACTAGCTCCCTGCAAACCCTTTCCCGATTTTCATTACTGAGTAATCCTATTCTAGTCTCATCAGTGAACGTAACAATGTTACAAACTACGGTAATATTCAGTTTGGGTGACCTCGAGCCTATTGCCGTCACCTAGGCTTATGTGCCCCATCTAGTCGTGGAACTCTTAACCCAGCATTAAAAAAAAGTCTTCTAGACATTGTCCGGTTTGATATTAATGCAGGATATGTATGCTGAAATTGAATTTGTAGCTCTCGAACTGGTGCTAATCAATTTCTCCTGGCATACTGAACAATATAGCGGATTTCTCTAAATTTAGTTTCTCTTCGACGGGAGGCAACATCATCAGTTTCTTCAAATCGCCATATTATACGACTAATAATGAACCGTACAATATTTAAATGATGAGAAATTTGATGCCTTGAAAAACGCTGCTGGTACATAGCGATAACTCTGGCTCTATCAAAAGCAGAAGTTTCAGCTACATGCATTTTTCACTTTCAATACGACTGACGTATTAAATTGACAGATGTGTTTCTATAGAAATTAAAACAACAATATCGATATTTCACTATTTTGCTATTAACTTTAAATACTGAATTACAACCAAGGTAGTCATTATGAGATACACTACTAATTTTTACATTAGGATTGTCTTAAGAGACTATAGAGCAAAGAAATAACCGTGTTAGAAACCGCTAAGAGCGCATAATTACCGCTCAAGAAAAATGATCCATTTTAACCCAAGACTTAATTAATAACCTCATGGAATGTATCGACACGTTCGTGACTTAATTGGAAGCAGAGGTGGCAACACTAGACATTAGTCAGTAATACTGATCCGTTTCTTGTCGTGTTTGCAGTTTTATCCCTTTGTCTGCATATCTTACATAATGTTAATTAAAAAAAAAAAAAACCAGTAGTAGTCAATTTCTTAGTAACAATTCGTTCGACAATTCTTCAAATTATCCTGCACAGAAATATGAAATCCTTATTAAGTTCCACAATTCAGATAGATGGGAGATGCAAGACTTTTGCCGGTGAGTGTATTTTGAAACAATAAACTTTGCAAATAATATATTTTAGAATTCACGACAGATGTTTATTTCAATTTCGTTTCCGCCAATATTTATATTGAAATGCATTTTAATGCTCGTTTCCCAGTGCAAATGCAGCATTTCGTAGCAGTTGCTACCGCATTAGCATAGTCGTAATGTACTTGCAAACAATTTGGTATCTATATGTCGTAGGCATCTGGAGTAATACGTCATCCCGCGGAAAGTCGAGGCTTTACACGTATTGCTGGCAAAAGTTGTAATAAAATCATTATTACCTTATTTGGCTTACATTATTCATCATTTCAAGGATTGCCTTCTTCATTTTAGACAAACAGAGTAATCGGCCGAACGATTGAAGATTGAACGTTACAGCGTCTGACTGCCGTTATGTGTCGGCGTCAAAAGCTGAAATCCGTCATTCCCTGAAATGACTAGTCCGTACATGTATTCCCGGTAAACAGCGTAATAGGCTTATTATTACAGTGTTTGACTAACTATTCAGTCATTCCCTGTAATGCCCAGGCAAACAGCAGCAATGCGATTATAAACTTGCGTTACGCTGTTTGCCTGTTTTAGTTTGGGTTTGTTTAGGTTAGTTTGGGTGAGTTTCAGTTACTTTCGGCTATGGGTTGTATTTATTACAGTGATTGACTACAATCGGCAAACGTTGAATATTGTTATTACGGTGTTTTCCTAAAATAAATTCAGACATTACAGGGAATGACTGAATAGTTAGTCAAACACTGTAATGGCTATGACGCTGTTTGCCGGCAATACATGTAATGACTAGTCATTTCAGGGAATGACGGATTTCAGTGTTTGACGCCGACATACGGCAGTCAGAGGCTGTAACGTTCAATCGTTCCACCGATTACTCTGTTTGTCTAACATGAAGAAGGCAATCCTTGAAATGACGTATAATTTAAGCCAAACAAGGTAATAATTAATTTATTACAGCTTTTGCCGGCGATACGTGTAATGACTAGACTTCTTGCGGAATGACATATTACGCCCGATGCCTACGACATATACATAACACAATTAAGTATTGTTGTTTCAAATAAGGGAACTTAATCGTCATATTAGACAGAGTTTTAGATATGTCCCATTTGAGTTTAAAACCTATGGCTTCAAACATTTCTCGACTTAATGTAGATTGAGGTATCGTGTATAGGCAGATCTATTGAACATTTATTAGACACGTGCTCTGTCGTATGGCGAGTTTGACGTCATAATATCGTATTAATCAATTAACAGCGTTTACAATAGTATATTATTTTATACGGAGGAAAAGTGATACTTTTCATGGCGCGCTCGTGTTTAACAGCCGA
>MU182823.1:171566-190127 GCA_016904865.1 Pissodes strobi
TAAATAAACTTAAGCTTCTGTACGATACCCCTTAGATCCGTCGAACTCTGGTGGAGGCGCCGGGCACCTGTAGATACTGCTATGGCACGGGCCCCGAGGGTAGAACTAGGAGCGGACTCGGCAATTAAATTGGCCCGGAGATAAGATTGACTGTAATGTAGCCCGGAGATAGGATCCTGTAGCCAGGTGATAGAATTGGCCCGGAGTTAGGACCCTGTAATAACCCCATACACATTAGACAAAGCCCCCTTACTTTAATGAAAAAACTATAGCGCCCCTTGCATAAATATATTTTCTTTACAAAACAAATTCCCCCAAAAATTATCAATGGATTTTCAATGACCATCAGCAAATAAAAGAAATACTAAAGTACAGACAACTTGAATATAAAACAGATAGGTATAAATCACCCCTACAAAAAAATATAAACTTCCCCATATGATCAAAACTAAAGTCACATTAGAATAAAAATTCAGATGATAAAATGGAATAGATAAGATAACAAATGGGATGCAAAGCAATGGACAATGCACTAAAAAGGTTAACACAGATAAAGCAATTAAATCGTTAATTTAGACAAAAAACTGTAGCAATAATTACCTCGCTTTTTGACGGAGGGTGGCTAGAGAGTCGACGGTCTCGGTCTTTCACGACGAATTCGGAAAGCCTCTAGAAATAATAAAAATGGGCCTTTAGCATCATGGCGACCACGCGCTTCACAAGCAATAGGAAAAATTTAATTCCAGAGAAAAAGCTTACCTAGTGCAGTAGTTAAATACCGATAAATCGGTCGTGTCGAAACACAAACAGAAACCAACACAATATCCCCAAAGAAGGGTAGTATAAAATTACAATACTAAATGTTGAGTCACTATGCAAACCTTCCTTTCGCCTCGAAGGGTATTTCTAGAAGTGATCTATATTCGTTTCAGTCAATTTGCCTTTCCACTATCACGAGATTAGAGAACTACGTCAGATCAGCAAGAAGGGAGGAGCTGAGAATGCCAAATGATTCGATACGAGGAATAATTCTAAGATAATAAACGACTTAATTCTCGTTTATTATGGTAGTAATTCAACGGCGGGAGCCACAATTAATGAGCTGAAATTACATTGTTCAAGAAATACTAGAGAATATTCCTCAACAAAACGATAAACTTTTAAAAATCTAAATCGACAGCAGCAATTATGGGAAATAGCCCATTCCTACTACCCAGTGCTGCCAACAGTACCAACCGAATATTGCTAGTGCAGGCCGCGTGGAAAGATAAATATAAATATCTGAAATCAGCTAGAGCCAGAGATCCCAAAAAGTTTTATCAGAAGTTCTCAAAAGTTATGAAATATTTAAACCGAAAATAAAATATGAATTGACGGATCTAATGAAGCTTAAAAGCAGGTTTTATTAACACAATTCTTAAATATATAGAACGGTTTGCTGGCCGTTCTACGGTAATGTAATATAAATTAAGCAAAGTTATACTAATAACATAATATCCCATTTTAGTGACTTGATCAAACCTAAGCGAGCTGTGGTTCGCTTATCAACTAAAATAAATATAGTCACAAAGTGTTATAAAAGCTACTACAAATATATCGTTAACCTATATTTAGAATATAATTAATTTACATTAATAAATGCGGCAATCTTAAGCTTATTGACAGCAAATCGAACCAATAAATTTAGAATTAATTAACCGAAGAGTATTAACCTCTTTTCAATAATTCTCACCGCAAAATACAGCATTTTTTTGCCAAAACAGCATATAAAATGGAATTTAAAAATATTTTACACTGGTCAAATCGGACTGTTACATATGTTTAAAGTAAAAGTGCATAAATTACCAGTAAAGTCAAGAGAAGAGTTGGTACACATCTACCTACCCAAGCCTTTAAAGATTTAAATACTTATGAAATTAGAGCTACTGCCAATGATCACATTTTGAAGACCGACGAAATGAGTAAACTTTCATAATGGCTAGATACTTACAACTAGCACCGCTTTTTATTAACTATTTTAAAACTTATATTTTTTAATTTAAGGTGCACCCTATATCGTCGAGAACCTCTTCCCAGAAGTGACCTATAATTTCCGTTTCGCCGTCAGAAATGACGTCGGCCTAGGACCCTGGACTAATGGACCAACGGTGACAATGCCCCGTCGATCTGTGCCAGCGGAACCGACAATTTTACTACCCTCGTCCATCAATAGAAGCTTGACCGACAAAGAGGAACTGGCTGGCCCATATTCTGATCACTTTGAGCTTCGTTGGAATGTTCCTGCTGATAATGGCGAACCGATTGAGTTCTATCTTATCAGATACTGTAGGGTAAGAGAATTCTATTATGATTTAATTAAAATTTTTAGAGCCACTGTTTATTAAACATAAAATAAATATGTTGTCGGTTTACTTTAAAAATTAAGTAAAAAAAAATATAACTAGAATTATAAATGCTAACAATATTTGTTTTAAATTTATTTATTTACTTGCATGTACATACACTACAGAGATCTCTCTCCAAATGGTACAATCATAGAAACATTTAAGTTAACATAAAAGAAAAAAAAAGGGCTTACACGCAAAATAAATTAGGGCTTTGAAATATTCTTCTTAAATGTCTCGAACGAGTAATCAAAGAGGTCGGAGTCTGGGAAATGCGAGGTGTAATTATTCATCAACGTTCAACACAGCTCTGAAAGCCATAGTTAGTTCGGTGAGGCAGTTCTCGGAATTGCTGTCTACTTCTAATATGTCTTTGTGGAATACAAAAGTCAATATTGTTTAGCAACTCAGCGCAGTCTATTGTACTATTAACAATTTTATGTAAGAACGACAACACCATAGCATTCCTTCGACGACCATCAAAAGTGTCCATTTCAACCAGCTGGATTCTAGTGGTATATGCTAAATTCTCGCTTGGAAATCTTTAATTATATAAACTAGATTTAACAAATTTGTTTTGCACTGTTTCTAGACTATTTATGTGACACTGGTATAATGGTGAACATACTATATTGCCGCATTCTAAGATACTGGGAACAAGGGAGTTGTAGATGTATTTTATGGCGGAATTATCGCCGGAATAAAACGCCATTCGGTACGGAATATTATTAGAAAAGACCTTACCTTACGGCCTTTTAAAAAAGTTTATTGTCAAAAACTTACCCTTGATGTTAAAAATAAAAGGTAGATGCCAAATCTTATTGAGGAGATTTCGCACAAGAGAACAAGTAAGAAAAATATGGTTTTCGGACGAAAGACTATTTTCTTTGAGTCAGCCAAGGGATTCACCAAAGAATCGCGTATACCTCGATGTCCGAAAAAAAATGTCAAATTCCGCTTGCATCCTTACTTGTTCCAAGACAACATTTTGCAGATTCCGTAATGGTTTCGTTGGCGCTTTCAATGCTCGGAAAAACTAACAGTATTTTTGGGAATTCAGAAGTAAAAATAAATTCAGATGTGTACCAAACCAACATTTTAGCAACGATGCTTCCTGAAATGGAGACGATTTCGGACGATTACACGATTACCTCTAGGACGACCATTCGATACTTTCAAGAGAATTGTCTTGATTTTGTAGAACCCATGGCCGCCCAACATCCCGGATTTAAAATCAGTTGATTACACGATTTGGGGCCGCTTAGAGGCCATGGTTCATGAAGATATTATTATCCGAAATGCCCAAGAATTAAAAAAATATATACTGCTGGGAACAGTTTCATTAGGTGATTGTAAACAACGGCATAGGTCAGTGGCGAAGGCTACAAGGCGTGGTCAGGAATCAAGGTGGCTGGATTCACAATTAAGCTTTTATAAGATACCTTTACTTTCATTAGTAACTAATACTTACTGAGAATAATAAATATTTTGAAATGTTTGTATTCGTTTTTTGTTCCACTTATTATTGCAATGACAACAATTTTTCTTTTATTGTTTTATTGTTATTTGGTGTTCCGATGTTTAATGGCCAGATTGAACTCACAATATGTTTTGTAATCAAAGCCCCTTATTATTACAATGATGACAATTGCACTGTTTTATAAAGTAACCCCTAAATCTGGCCTTGTACTGTTCTCTTTGTGAGTAATAACAGCCGTCGTTTAAGAATTGACACGACTTCACCGTTTCGAAAAACAAAACAGGTTCATTCCACTGGCAGTTCGCGGCAAACTCAGATTGTGATTTTTTTTTTTTAATGAAACCGCAGCCTCTAATCGAGCTCTCCTCAATAATAAGCACTTGCCGTTTCCTTGGCCGTTAGATGAGACTAGTCGGAGTATGCGTTGAAATTAAAGTGTTCTCAATAGTTGTTTGAGTTTCGCTATCTTTATACCACCACAAGTCGACCATTCGTTTTTGCCATCAAATTTTCAATTTCTTGTCGCAATCGTTTCGATTCCTTGCATACACTTCGTTATCTTTTTCTACTGTGTCGAGAGTAACCAACATGCTTTACTCGGAAACAGTTAGATCCTGCAAACTTATTTTCAAGCATGCCCTTCAGCTGTTCGATATTTTTTATTTTCTCTTGAAATTGCATATTACGTTTTCGAAACGTTAATATTTCCTTGTTTAATTCTGTTAAAGGCCCTACTAACGATGCTGCACTCTTGAGTTTTCATGTTCGAGAGATATGCCTCTTCATCTACGGATATTTCTCCTCGAAAGTCCTGTGTCCGATGGTTAAGTCGTTTTATATGTTTGTCTTTCTCCATATTTTTTTGGTGAGAGTATTAATTTACATCTCTTTCTCTATGTTGATGTTTCAGCTTTGAGGCTTGTTCGTTCTTTTTTTAGAGATTCGGATTTATATTATCCCAATGAATCTGTTAATTTCTTAATAATTGATGAATCATTATTTGTTCTTTGCTTACAATTCGGAGTTAATACTTTTAGCCACAATTTAAGTCCACTCGAAAATAATAAGTAAATAATGAAGATTTGTGGATTTCAATAAAAAATTCAAATTTATGATCAATATTGGCAGTAAATGCACAAAGTGTAGTACAATTATTGCTCATAAACAATCCTTGACGCGATGATGTGTTTACTAATCCACAATTGGTTGTGTGTTTTTTGCCGAATTCGTTCAAAGTTTATTAAATATGAATTATGTATCGGTTAAATTGGATGTTGGCGACTACAAAAGTTGTTTTCCAAATATCCATCGTTACGCACAATTCACAGGAATACCCATAGTTATACACCATGCCCCATCTTTCCAGTCATAGAGTGGTGTCAACTACAATAATTAAATCACTGTCAAGCTACTAAAAATCAATAAAAGACAAGAGTAATCAAAACAAACAAAAGTACGACATCACCATCTTATATTAATATGAGCGAGCAGAGCGAATTGAGGCTTTTGTTCACTGTTACACTATAGGTGTGTATTCTGTGCACATTCGTAGTATTGCAACACGTTTTTCTTGTTGAAGTTAAAAGTAAAGATTCTATTTAAAAACAAACCTAGCACCGGAGAGTCGTGTTTGCAAATACCCAGCCCCGGTAGTGGGGTCGTAGACCGCCACCAGTTTTTCCCAACTAAACTGAAAAAGCTCCGCTGGTGTTGTACGGGGTTGCTAGGCAAGCTTAACAAATATAGAAACTCAATCCCTAACCTATGAAGAAAACACAATCAAAGAACAATATATTTGCTACCAAGTTCTTTTCCTTTTAAAATTCAGCAACAATTCTACAGTAAAATTTGCAATTTTAAAGACCCAGAAATGTCTAATGACAAAAAAAAATTGATAAATAGAGTACAATATGGAGATTGCACGGAGTTAGTTTGGGTTAAAATTATTGAAACTGTTTTAAAGTCCGACTGCCAATGCTTGATTTATATTAAAAAGAGATAAAATTTAGAGCGATTATATTAATCGGTCAGATAAACAAATGAATAAATGGAAAAGATAAAATTAATGAGAGCTATCTTAGAGCTTGGCGATCAATGCTTGATTTATGTTAAAAAAAGGAAAATTAAGAGGGAATATATTAATCGGTCAGATAAACAAATGAATTGATAAACTAAAGCTTCTGTACAATACCCAGATCCGGTCAGGTACTGCTACTCGATGGCCCCGAGGGAAAACTAGCCGAGGACTCGATAGCTCGGTGTTAAGATTGGCTCTAGTGTAGCCTGGAGTTAGGATCTGTGGCCAGGTGATTGAATTGACCCGGAGAGAGGACTTGTAGCACGGTAATAAAAGTTGTAGCATGCTAATAAAAGTTGTAGCCCGGTATTTGAACCCTGAAATAACCCAATACGCACTAGACAAAGCCCCCTTACTTTAATAAAAAACTATAGCCCCCTTGCATAAATATATTTCCGTTATAAAACAAATACCCCCAAAAATTATCAATGGACTTTCAATGACCATCAGCAAATAAAAGAAATACTAAGGTACAGACAACTTGAATATAAAAAAGATAGGTATGAATCACATCTAAAAGAAAATATAAACTTCCCCATATGATCAAACCTAAAGTCGCATTAAAACAAAAATTCAGATTTGATAAAATGGGGTAGATAAGATAACCCATAGAATGCAAATGGTGGACAAGATACAAAAAAAGGTTAACACAGATAAGGCAATTAAATCGTTAATTTAGACAAAAAAAACTGTAGCAATAATTACCTCGTTAGTGTGTGAGGGTTGCTAGAGAATCGACAGTCTCGGTTTAGTAGGAAGAGCTCGGAAGCTTCTGAAAATAAAAGAAAATAGCCTTTAGCGTCATGGCGACCACGCGCTTCACAAGCAATAGAAAAAAATAAATTCCAGAGAAAATGCTTACCTAGTGCAGCAGTTAAATCCCGATAAATCGGTCGTGTCAAAACACAAACAGAATCCACAATATATCCCCAAAGAAAGGGTAGAATTAAATCACAATACTAAATGTTGAGTCTGTATGACTGCACTAACAGCAAACCTTCTTCTCGCCTCGAAAGGTATTTTTAGAAGGACTCTCTTTTCGTTTCCGCCAATTTGCCTTTCTCGTTACACGAGATCAAAACTATGTCAGATCAGCAAGTAGTGATGGGCTGAAACATGCCGAGTGATTCAATACAAAGAATAATTCTAAGATAATAAACGACTTAGTTCTCGTTTATTAGGATGGTAAAACAACGGCGGGGGCCACAACTAATGCGCTGAAATTAAATGGTTCAAGAAATACTAGAAAATGTACCCAAACGAAGTGATAAAATTTTAAAAATCGAAGTCGACAGCAGCAATTATAGGAAATCGCCCATTTCTACTACCCAATGCTATCGACAGAACTGACCGAATATTGCGAACATTGCAGCACGTCGTGTGGAAAAAAAAAATAAAACTGAGGTCCCAAAACGATCTCAGAAATGATCAGCCGGTGATTGGAATTCGGCAACCGGGGGTCCCAAAAGTTATGAAATATTCAAACCGAAAATAAAATATGAATTTGACGAATCTAATGAAGCGCAAAAGCAGGTTGTATTAACAGAATTCTTAAAAATATAATCCGGTTTGCTGGCCGTTCTACGGTAATGTAATATAAATTAAGCAAAGCTATCCTAATAACAATAATATTCTATTTTAGTGATTGGATCAAACCTAAGCGATCTGTGCTTTGCTTATCAACTAAAATAAATATAGTCACAAATTATTATAAAAGCTAATATAAATATATCGTTAACCTATATTTAGAATAGAGTTAATTTACATTAATAAATGCGGCTAAAGCTTATTGACAGCAAATCGAATCAATACATTTAGAATTAATTAACCGATGAGTATTGACCATTTTTCAATAATTCTTACCGCAAAATACAGCATTTTTTTGCTTAATGCGGCGTAAAAAATGAAATTTAAAAATATTTGACACTGGCCAAATCGGAATGTTACAGTATTTCATTGAATATTATTTAATTCCTATCATAAAATAAATTAATCGCTCAAAGACCTAAAAAATTAATGGGATTGATTTCTTGAAAATAGCTTAAAGTAGATTTTTAAACTGAAAATCAAAAAATCATCAACTCGGCATTGTCAATTGGATCGATGCGATTTTTTAATATCTGCTGGTCACATTCCTTCCTCTTTTAATGTACGAAAGTTTGTATGCTCCAGATTATTCTGTTTTCCAATAATAAAATATTAAGTGGTGCGTCAAAGCTCGAAATGGCAAAAAGTTTAAATTCAACTAATCACCTCTTGATGATGCTAACATGGTTAGCGAAGCGCGCGTCGATTTCAAAAATTATGTTTCGATATTGTGGATAAAACTCTGTTTTAGAGTATTGTGATGTAGGTTAACTAGTTTTAATTATAATTATAAGTGGTAGATGTGGTTCACCCGCATCGCCCGGTGAAATACCACCATATTAGCTTAGGTGGCGTGAAATGACCTCTGGTTCATGTTTCGTCACCCTGCATTTGTGGTGCGGGTCCCAGGGTGGAAAAGAGAAGAAAAAATATTGCATGATGGCACCTTCCAGATCTGCAGCATAAGAGGCATCAACACAAATATAACTCGGTCCACCAGCACCTAACATCAATTAAGCCTCATATTTTAGCTCTATCAGAAACAAAAGTAAAATCAAGCACTACGCATGTTCACTTGAATATTCCCGGATATGAACTTTACTCCCGATTTCCACATAAGTCTGAATTAGCTGTTTTTATACGAAACGATTTATATTGTCAACGAGAAGAAACATACGAACCTAAGGACTTCAATGTCATGTGGGTCAAATAACGCACAGATCGAGCAGCCAAATTCATTTGTTGCTTGTATAGATCACCTAGCGAACGCCAATATAAACGGCTTTTCTCAAATCTTGGCAAGCAAATCGATTTTCTGCAGATCAACTATCCAACATCAGAAATTGTCATAGTAGGAGACTTCAACGTACATAACATCGACTGGTTGAAACACTCCAACAAAGACAACGATAAAGGACAAGAAGCCGAGTCTTTTGCAATAAGTCACGGACTTACTCAACTGGTTGACCGACCTACCAGGATCCCTGAACGTCAAAAAGACTGCTAGCCTCCTGCATCTAATCTTAACAACTAACCCTGACCTCTACACCGTAACTGTCCAATCTCCGTTGGGCTCATCAGACCACAATCTTATATCAGCAACCTATGAACTTGCTATCAAAATACAGGAGTCGCAGGTACCCCGAAAGGTTTGGCATTACAAATCTGCAATGTGGCGTGATCTTCGCGAGTTTTATCTTTCTTTTCCTTGGAAATATGTCTGCTTTAGGAATCTGCAGATGAGATATCTCATCTAGCTGGTATGGAAGCTTTCATCCCCTCTTCTATGAAACGTATCTCAAACAGTAGAGATCCGACAGCTGAAAATCGAAATATATTCATCACGACTAAAAACAGTAACAGCGAACCATTGACGAGAGCAAGGAGAGATATAAAGAGCAGATCAAGAACAAGGTTCTGAACTGTCCTAACGGATCAAGATCCTTTTGGCCAGTTGCCAAAGCTGTCAATCAGGGTTTCTCAAATACGTCAATCCCATCACCGACCAAATATGGTGTCTGAATAGCGGAAACTGCCAAAGAAAAAGCGAACATTCTTTCCGAAATATTTGCATCAAATTCTACCATAGATCATAGAGGAAAGACTTTTTCAACTATCCCGAAAGTGAATTCCTCAATGTCAGTTCTGGTATTTCGCCAACGCGAAATGAAACGAATACTCAAAACCCTAGACACTAACTAGGTCACAGGACCGGATGGCATTCCAGCAATAGTGCTTAAGAAATGTGCTGCTGAACTAACAGCTCCACTATGCAGGTTTTTCTCCCTATGATACAGAACTGCATGCTCTCCTTCTAGCTGGAAATGTGCTCAAGTGCAGCCAATCCCGAAGAAAGGTAAAAAACTGTTCCAAATAACTACCGTCCAATTGCATTAGTTCCCAGCATGTCCAAAGTAATGGAGAAACTGATCATCAGCTCTTACTGCTCTATAAGGCCCAGATAAGACCAGCTCTGGAATAATCTTCCCATGTGTGGAGCTCGGCACCCAAACACTTGCTCTAGATATTGGACTCCATACAGAGGAGAGCAGTCCTTCTTGTGGATGACCCAGAGTTGACTAAAGACCTGGATAGCCTTGAACATCGAAGAAAAGTTGCGTAGTATTCTATCGATACTACTACGGAGGGTGTTCGAACGAGCTCGCACTTATGATTCCACCCAGAGTTGTGCCAAACAGAAATACCCGTCAGACACAAGCTGCTCATTAACATACGATTCAGTTGCGAACACCTAGGACGTCCCTGTTGCGGGACTCCTTTATCTGGAGGACTGCCTCGCTCTGGAATGGATTTCCGAGTAACATCTTTCCCGAAAATGACAACCTATAGCGCTTCAAGTCCAACGTCCACGATCTTCTCCGCACACGCACCGCTCGCTGAGTGGCATAGGATTTTCCTTTTGTGTGTGCCGAACATAAAAAACATACAGTAATTTAATTTTGAACTTAATTATATTTATTCAAAAGTGTTTAATAATATTTACTACAAAAAAAAAATAGTAAATGTTTATCAGACTCTGACTTTCGATTGGTCTAAATTTACTATCAAAATTAAGTCTATTCTCCATACATACGCCTCTATACATTTAAGTTTATGACAATGAGGACCTATTTAAATAAAGAGCGGAGCTGGAAAGCTTATTAGACATTGTTATTTCGAGCTTTCTGACTATAAATAAACAACTGCGATAGGAACGTTCGTGTACTTCGCAAGAAGAGTATACAGCTGCAAGGAATATCTTTTGTAATTTCCCTTTATGGCAATCTAATTTAAGATTTCATAGGATATTTTGAGTTAGATATTTTCTCTCTTGAAGAAGAACGTGTACCTGACAGGTACACGTTCTTAACAGAGTTTTAATCTTGTTGCTTTTGTCACCCAAACTAAACCGATTCTAGTTTGATAAATTGCTCGAGATTGACAGATGTGTCAAGATTAAAAGTACTTGTATCTTCGCATATGGTAAGTAATGTTAATGTCGGAAAAATTTCGGCCCTTTTTTAGGAAAATGTAGTTATTCTTCTTTAAACCATTCAATTTATGTCGACTGACAAGTTTGGATCACATATATTTAGCAAAGACAAATCAGCTTATGAAAGAAATAAGAATCGTTTTCAAATCATAATCTCATATCTTAAATGTGGTGGAGCAATTTTTTTCTACAGCATAAGCTTATAGGGACTTTTAAATCATCTAAAAGAGCATACAGTTTCTTAAGATGGTAGATACTCCATTTAAAAAATAAGAACTATAATAGAGCTCTACATATTCTGGTGATCCTGCTAGGAACCATGTCCTAGTGTTTGATGATCGTAGCGAAGAGTGGCGTCTGATATGATAATTTCTTTAGACTCCACTAGCTTTTGTATTTATGGCAAAAATAATTCGGAACTTTGCATAATTCAAATGGCTAATCGAATTATACAATTGAGTACTGACCATAAATGTGCAGATATAATTTTCGTTTGTTTAAATTTAATTATAACATTTTAAGTAAATTGCTTTCTTTGGAGTAATGCACATATGTAACTCTTAGTTTAACATATAACAAAGCAAATAAATTTATTTATCAACGTTATGTATCCTTTTGTATTAAGTTTCTTAAGGGTCAAAGGGCTTCAATAATTATTTGGGCAATAACGTTGTAAATGGTCAATTAGGGCTTACTAAAAATGTTTTTGTAAGTACCTTGTTCAGTTTGTTTATACTAGTTGCGTAATAATAATAATAATAATAATAATAATAATTGTTATTATTATTATTATCATTAACCGCGCTAACTCAGCTTTCGCTGGTAACGATTTAGCCTGATTACTAGGCTGGAGTAACCTGGTGGAAAAATAATTCAGTTCCTCCCACTCAGGCTCCGTTCAGGAATTTGCGGGTTATATGTCTGAAGTATAACCGCCTTCTGCGCGTATCCCATGATGTTCTGGAATAATCCGAGATCCTGAAGATTTTTAGGGAGTTTCTTCGAAGTGATCCCTTCAGCCGAAATTACTTGTGGGATTGTGAAGACTTTAGTCAGCTGCCAGATGTTCTTCAGTTCTACTGCAAGGTTTTCGTATTTTGTGACTTTTTCTGTCTCAGTTCTTCTGACGTTATGAGATAGCGGCACAGCTATGTCAATGATGGTTCCAGACTTTTTCTCCTTATCTATGATAACGATGTCCGGTCTGTTGTAGTCCACTGTCCCATCTGTTATTATAGGCCTGTCCCAATACAGTACCGCTTTATCTATTTCCAAGACTGTGTGGGGCTGGTATTTGTAATCATCATCATCATCAATCAGCCCTTTGCATCCACTGCTGGATATAGGCATACCCCATTTCCGCCCACTGTCCTCTATCTTGAGCGCTCCGCATCCAGTTTGTGGTTATTCTTTTGATATCGTCCGTCCATCGCGTGGGAGGTCTTCCCCTGTTTCTCTTGTCGGCTCTTGGTCTCCACTCGATCATCCATTTTGTCCATCGCCCATCTGTCACGCGGGCCACATGTCCAGCGCAGTTTCACTTTAGCTTAGCCACCTGGTATATAACATCCGTGACTCCTCTTCTCGCTCGTAAGTCTTCATTTCTGACGTGGTCACGAAGTGACACACCGAGCATCGATCTTTCCATCTTGCGTTGTGCTATTCTGAGCGTCTTAGCAGATTTGACTGTCAAAGTTAAAGTTTCGGCGCCGTAGGTCATAACCGGTAGAATCCACTGATTAAAAACTTTTCATTTTAGACAAATTGGGAGATCACTTTTAAACACATCTCCAAGTCTGCCATATGCAGCCCAAGCGAGCGTAATTTTTCTATTTTGTAATATGATGGGCATATTTGAAGGAGCCCGTTCTTGAGAGCCAGCTGTTGGTGGATGTTTTTGGCCACTTGTGAGGTCCTAGGTATGCGCTATCTGCGAGTGATCTACAGCCTGCGATGATATGCTCTATGGATTCACCCACCGCCCCACACTTCCTACACTTGTCCTCTACGTCAAGTCTTAGACCATTTTTTTCGACGTTGTCCGGTGCGCTTCTAGACTTCTTGGAAACTTACCATGTAAGGCTTGTTCTGTCCAGGTGGCGTGATCTTCCTGCCTTGAGCTTATGTCGAACTCGAGATTGCGGTGTTGTAGATTCAGTGGCGTATATCCTCGATCCTCCTGGGCTGCTATTCTCATCAGACCATCTTCGGATCTTAGCAATTGTTGCCGTATGTTCTTCTCCTGGGTTCTGCGCAACTTGTAAATGTTCGTTATACCTCGACCGCCGCGACATCGGAATTTGGTCATCAGTCGCCGGTATAGTCTGTCGAGTTCATTTAGGTCCGCATCAGACCACTTAAGGATACCAAAGGTGTAGGTTAAGACAGGCACTGCCCAGGTGTTCAGAGCGGTGATCTGGTTCTTAGATGAAAAATTGGTGTTCAGAACCTTGAGTACTCTCTTTTTGTACTTCTCGGAGAACATATTCTTCAGGTGCGTGTGGTCGATATCTTGGTTCTAAGGCATTTCTAAATACTTGTATGTATCTTCGGGATGTAAGTTCTCGATATCCTGTTATCGATCTTCATGGATTTCCACGGCGCCCCTTTTGATGTTGATGATGGCGCATTTGTCAAGTCTAAATGACATGTTTATGCCCCCGCTGAAGGTCTTAACGCTGTTAATTAGAGAGTGCAATCCCTTCTGAAAGAGCTTTATGTCATCCATGTACAATAGATAGGATAACATCCGCCCGTTCCTGATGTTAAGTCTGTGTCCAATATTCGTGTTGTTCAGTAGCATAGAAAGAGGGTTCAGATCCAGGCAGAACCACAGAGCCTCCTTGAAAAATACCTCTGGATATCTTGACTTTACCAGCGTTGTTGTTGTTGACAAGGATATTGGTTTGCCAGGTGCTCATGAGATGTTGGAGCACCGCTCTTACTTTCGGGCAAATCTTGTAAATCTCCAGTACCTTCATCAGCCAATCATGAGGGACCGAATCGAAGGCCTTGCGCTAGTCATTATAGCACACATTGAGATCTCTGTTCCTAGTCTGAACCTGTTTTATAACCACTACATCTATGGAAAGTTGATGTTTGCACCCGGCTGATCCTCGTATACAACCCTTTTGCTCTTCCTCCAGTATGTTGTTTGTAGCGCAGTGTTCGTATATTCAGTTGTTGAGAAGTAACGTGAAGAGTTTGTATACTACCGACAGGTACGTGATTGGTCTATGTTGCTCGGTATAGCGGGGTCGCCCTTCCTGAACAACATGTAAGTGTTTCCCTCTGTAAGAAACTTCGGGAATTTTGAGGGATCGTCAAATGCTTCCATAAAACATCCAGCAAGGCTTGGGAAACATGCCGGGAGATTTTTTATCCAAAAGTTGTGCTTTCCAATTGCTGGTTTTCCTGATAGCCAGGGAAATATCTTGTGCTGTTAAGTGATCCACAGACATTTCCTCAACTTCCGATGTTGGTTTATTTGTTTTATCCGAGAAGAATTAGTTTATTTTTTTGCGTATTATTCTGGGTCATTAGTGAGGAGGTTTTTGTTATCTGTTAATAATTTGAAGTCAATATACACATCTCCTAAGTGTTGCAGTCTGCTGTTGACCAGGATGTCAGATTGATATTCCCAATGTTCCGTAGTTTCATCTACTTCGCCACGAAACCTGCATTCCGGTTCATTACTTAGCCTCATAATATGCAGGTCATAATTCAATCAATCAATCAATCAATACCCAGTCAGAATACCGGTAATAATTTTCAGTTAATTTGAGAAACCTGTTTGTAGCTGAGCTTCTCAGAAGCCCACATATAAAAACCTTGGCATACCTAAGTCCATCTCGCTCGAGTCAGTCATCTTGGAATAGGTCATAACTACAACTATTACGCCTGGCCCTGACAGTAAACGGGGCAATGCTGAGCGCAGGTTGCTATAATCTTGTGTTAATTTTATTCGTACTCTCATTGCCCTTAATGATCTTATGATTAGGAATCCCCTCTGTTCGCTTCACAGAAACTCTAGGAC
Source organism: Pissodes strobi (assembly GCA_016904865.1). NCBI lineage: Eukaryota > Metazoa > Arthropoda > Insecta > Coleoptera > Curculionidae > Pissodes > Pissodes strobi. Next base: position 186,624 of record MU182823.1, read on the forward strand.
CATCATACAATCGTGTGGCAGCCCTGAGTTTGTCCAGGTGAGAGAATGAAATGAACCTTAAGCGCTGACTGAATGTAGATATGATAAAATATTTTGATATTTCCTTGCACGCAGACCAAGATCGCTCTGATCTCAGCCTGATATACTATAGGTGAGGCCCAAGAGTGAGATTCATACAGGCGCTTGGCCGCTCTCCTCGTGACTGCTCTCAAAGACCCTAGGATTCCGGGTTTCCCGTATCTTTCTTCCGGGCATAATAATTTGACACCTTTTAGACAGTATGAGGACGGGTGTCCCTTCTTGTCAGAAGGGGTTGGGATCTGATTAGTTCAAGCCCGACCCGCGAATGTCCAGAACTCCATCAGTCTCTCTGTACCAGCCTGATTAGCTGCTCCCTGTAGGTTACCTTGCGAACAGCTAGCCACCAACGCCATATGTGATCATGGCCTTACCACCATAGTGTAAAACCAGTAGACAATCTTCTGCCGGCCTCCAGGCCTAAGTTTCAACCTCTGTGGTTTGTGCTATAGACGCCTGATCGTTACCATTAAGGTGTAGATATTTTTTTATTTTTAGGTATTTCTATAGTATTTTTGTATACAATCTTCTCCAAGATTCTTTCTTTACTCCAATAATTTTTTTCCGATGGAAAACCTGAAATTAACAGGATTTAACAGCTGGATATCGTACAGTTTACTTAGTAATATGATCAAAACAATCTTCAGCCGGCGTTTTCCCACTAGGTGCAAAGTTCAATTCCTCAAACCTCGTAGAAACTTTTTTTACTTTCAGGTGAAAGTATTGTGTAGAATAGATTAATTTTTCATCATGAAGACATGATGTAAGAAGCCTCAACTTCGTTAAACCAGATACGTTACGTTTAGTGGTCATGATGGCCCTAGTTCCGGTAAAAAGTTGTCTTACTCCTCCCGGACCTCTTTTGATCGAGACGTGATATACTGTCCATTAATTAACATCAACAAGACCCAGAAAATTATCGTCAGCGAAATAGTCTGTTTCAGACTCAACTTTCGTATCTTAAGCGAATTTTATCAGTTTAAGTTCATTTCATTACTTTTAATAACGTAAGCTACTTTAGGACAGAATCAGGATATCAGACAACAAAAATAAATATATGTGGTCAATTTTTAAAGAAGTTAAGGTAACTCAGAAGACCAAACGTCGGAAATCATTGAGGAGGCCGAGAAATGGCTAATCAGGATAATGTATTTTCACTTAAAACAGCACCCGACCTCTTGAAAAACATCGAAAATGTAAACTGGAGCTCCAATATTATGAGGAACGAAAACACTTTTACAATCAACCCAATCGCACCAGCTGAATTAATGTTGATCTCAAAGAAAATTAAAAACAAACACAGTAGTGGGGATGATGAAATTCCAACAAGTATAACATAGCTTAGCATTCCAGTGATTGGCGATGTGATCTGCTTTTTAATAAATATTTCTATGGAACAAGGCATTTTCTCGGATCAATTAAAATTAACCCTTATCAAACCGCTTTATAAAAATAAAGGAGATCTAAATATGATGGATAACTACAGGCCCATCAATTTACTGCCTGATATTTTCTCTAAAAATGAGCTTGAGTTTCTAGAGGGAAGGTTAACGCAAACAGCTATATTTCAGTTTGTACAGGCAGTGGTGGAGTATTTAGAGAAGGGAAAAATCGGGATAAGAATATTTCTAGACCTCTCAAAAGCATATGATTGTTTAGATAGAGACCTATTGATTAGGAAGCTCAGATGTAGCTTCAGGGGGAATGCCTTAAAATGATTTTCATCATATCTTATTAATAGAAATGAGTGGTCATTAATGGGGGCATGGCAGCACTTCTGGTAGATCCGGAATTTTGCAGAATGCAGTGGACAAACCACAAGGCAACATATATTAAGCCCCATTTTGCTTATAATTTTTACAAATGACCTAAATTTTGAAATTGTGAACCCTCAGTTCCGAATGACAGGTATGCTGATGACACAAATTTATTGGTCGGAGGAGGTCAGGTTTCTGACTTCACTGAAAACGGTAACCAATTATTTGAGCAAAGTAAAGACCTAGTTTGACAAAAATATACTGCTATTGATGAAGACAAAATAAAAATTATAATCTTTAAGACAAAACTGAACAAGAAATCGAGACCTGAGGAAATTAATATTAACAATAAAATGGCAAAAGTACAAAAAACTTCAAAGTATTTAGGACTTCATATTGATGAATCTTTATATTGGTCAGGTAATATAGATCAACTTGGAGAAAAATTGAATCTAATCTGTTACTTTTTTTGTATAGTCCTAAAATATCTAAATGAGGCAGGCAGCTAGAAGAACACTGTATTTTGCAAAGTTTGAATCTAAGGTGAGGAATGGTATTATTTTCTGGACATCAAATTTAAAATCCCAGAGTATTTTTTTAAACAAAAGAGAATAATTAGAATAATGTTTGGAATAGACTACTTAGAGTCGTGCAGGGGAACTTTTAAATCTAGTAAAATAATGACTTTATGATATGTTTTGTATGTATTTGATGCAATCATGTTCTCTTACAAAAAGCAGACATAAGATATACAACGCACCTACAACACTCGCACAACTAATATTAACTTCCTATACATCGATTAACTCTCTTTGAGAAAGGACGTCATTATATCAGTATGAAATTGTACAGCAAACTAAATGATGAATTAAAAAATGAAACAAACGAAAACAGATTTAAGCGGGTTCTGATAGATCTAGAGACCTACAAAGTGAATATTTAAATATATAAAATTTCATATTGTGTAATGCTGTGAAGGCATTTATTTTATATCGGTTTGTAGCTGCACCAATTATAAATGTAGCGATAATAATATGTATTGATAAAGGCCACAATAATTATATCAACCGACCTAATAAACGAGTGAATAAATGAAGAATAAAATTAATGAAAGCTATCTTAATGCTTGGCTGTTAATGCTTGATTTATATTTATAGATTAAAAGCGATTATATCAATCGGTCAGAAAAATAAATGAATAAGTAAAATTAATCTATCTTAAAGCTCGCTTAAAGCTTGGTCGACAAGCCCGAAATGATTAAATACACTTAAGCTTCTGTACGATACTCCTTTGATCCGGTCGTCGAGCTCAGTAGTGGAGGTAGGAAGTACCTCTGGTGAAGGCGCCGGGCACCTGTAGCAAATCCCAAGTACTGCTACTCGATGGTCCCGAGGGTAGAACTAGCAGAGAACTTGTAGCCCGGTGATAAAATTGGCCCGGAGATAAAATCTTTAGCACGGTGATAGAATCTGTAGCCCGGTGATAGAACCCTGTAATAACCCAATACGAATTAGACGAACCCCTTTTTTCAATGAAAAAAACTATAGTCCGCCTTGCATAAATATATTTTCTTTATAAAACAAATCCCCCCAAAAATTATCAATGGATTTTCAATGACCATCAGCAAATAAAAGAAATACTAAGGTACAGACAACTTGAATATAAAAAA
>MU182823.1:190137-287560 GCA_016904865.1 Pissodes strobi
AGTACTCCTGCCACAATTCGGTTTAGAACCGCAAGAGGTGAGCGGCAACAGTATTATAACTACGACACAGACTTTTTGCGAAGCGGAAGTGGTGTGCTGTGTGTCAATTTTTGTTTTTGTTTTGGTTTAGTGACTTTGCTTTGTCTTAGATTTTTTGTTTAGCTTTTCTGTTCTAGTTATTTTATGTTTTTCTATTTGTAAGGGATTGCATACTTTAACTTGTCGAAAAATATTAAGCGAATACTCCAAAATTTTCAAATAAATATTACCTATTGGGAAATTAGCCATATTTGTTACTGATTTATTTCATTGCATTGATCTTCAAGATAAAAAAACGTAATAATATTTGTTTCGTCAAAATTCGTATATTCGTTTTACATATAGTACCAAATCCAACATAAAAGGTTCTGAAGAAAGGGGATCGACCACCAAATATGGGCGTCATAAATACTGATGATTCGGTTTCTAAGATTTTATGGTCAATATAAAAGACTTCTAGATCTTGCAGTTTAAAAATTTAGAAACTTTCAGATTTCTAGAATCTATTATCACAGTAATTTTAAAATTATGTTTATAAACATTTTTAACCGTGTACTAATGTAATGCGAGTTATTTCAAATTAGATTTAATCTTGAGTAACATTTAAGATATGGGGTGCTCTTATTGCTTATACGAAAAATTAAGAACTTAATAACTTTCTCAAGCAAAAACATTTAAGGTTCATCAACTTGCGAGCTATTTTTTCAATACTTCGTGACATTCAATTTTGTGGGAGAAACCTGAATACCAAAATTACATAATGTTTACAGAAATTTTTCTACTTGGTTTAGGTTAGAGAGGCATATTTTCATATTATTTTTTTTTTAAATGCCCAATTTTTTACGGATTGTGCTCATAAGTTCGTTTTCGCTTTATTTTTGATGATTATAGCGATAAAGAATTGTTTAAAAAATTGTTTTTTTAATAACTCCCAAACTACATTAGATAGTTATTATGCTTTGTGGGTGTAAACTAGGTATAGAGACACATCTTATGTAGCGTCCCAATTAATGTCATATTGATTAGTTTGAATAAAGAAAATGTTAAGCCACTACTTTTTCTTCTCTACTGTTGCTTCCTTTTGTAATAAAAACAGATTTCTTGAAGTTTTGCGTATCCTGAACTGTTGACACTTGACGATTATACCAACAGCGCTTTCCAAATGAGCAACGATCAATTAGAAGGCGCCCATTATACTAAAAAAACGCCAGAAATTGAAGAAGCACTAGAAAAATTGGAAATAGTTTGAATGTCTCGCACATTCTAGTTTGGAGAATTATTCACGACTTTCTGTGATACTGTGATATCCGTATCATATTCAACGAGTCCGAGCCATCCTTCCAAGATATTTTCCTTTGTGAATGAACTCTTTTTAATGGTTTTTGGAAAATTTTGTACAAAATCTTATGTTTGGGTGTAAAATAATGTTCACAGACGAAGATAACTTCTCAAAAAAACGCAATCATATTTGGGCCGAAGAAAACTCGCATGCAATTGTGGAGCAGTTTTTTTTAAGTGTTTGGGCTTAAATTGTTGAAAATCACTTAAATGAACCTTTTTCTGCCAGAAAGGCTAAATACTAATAACTGTTGCCGGTTTCTAAAGGAAGATTTGTCCATATTACTTGAAGAAGTGCCAATTTTAATTATAAGTAAAATGTGGTGCATATATAGTGGTGCACCAGCTCAGAGCAAGAGAAAATTTAAATCGTATATTTCATAACTGATGTCGTGGTGGATTTTTGAGGTATCCAAATTTATAGTTTGGACTTTTTCTTATGGAAGCATCTTGAAATGCTAGTTTGTAACACTCCAATTGACACTGTAGAAGAACTGAAGAATCGCAGAAGAGCTTTCTGTAATGTAATAAGGAATAATGACGCAATTTCTTCAAAGAGTACGCGTTAACATGAGATGAAAAGCTGAAGTATGTTTATGTCGTTTTTCTTGATTTTCTTCATTTAAATTTTGTTATTTTAATTAATTATTCCCAACGTTCAAGAGTCGTTTGAATTTTTTTCTTTTGGGAATATCGTTTTGATTAAATGTGTATATGCCACTCTTAATGTCATCTTCAGACACTTTTAGCCATTTTTCACCCAAAAATTGAGAAAATTTTGATTTTGGAAGCCTTTGTCCAATATTTTGTCTCTGCCATCTGGTAACTGTCTCATCCCATTTTTGTATAGATGACCTCAAAACATATAAGTCTAATTACTGGAGAAGGTCACTCGCATGTGGTGGAATTTTTGAAATAATTGTTATATCATGGACTAAGGCGGTCTTTACTAAGTCGACAGAAACATGCGTTGCGTGCCAATCATATAAGACAAGAACTGGTGGTTCTTCACCTAATGCTGGAATAAGAGTGTTTTTGAAGTAGTTTATAAATATTTCTGTCTCCATCCAGCCACTACGACTCGCAACATAAGAGTTGCGGGGATACCCTTTATCCGGGTGGGCTCGCCTTGGTCCCACATATTTTTACCGCTGGCGCTCCCTGACCTGCGGCACTATGAGACAGAACAAAAGTGGTGTTCTCTCTTCCAGATGTAGATGTCACCCTTGATGAACTTTGGCCTTTTTCACCAACTATTTTAGTTGTGGATGCTGCTTTCGTCCAGGTTCCAGATAGATTGGGATTTATCCCCTAGACTTACTTCCGTCAAGGTTTTCTTCAGAAGGTCTAAGTATCTGTATATAATAAAAGGATCGGTAGCTGTCTTTTTCCTTGCATACTCTAAAGTCTCTAATTTTCTGATGGATAAATTAACGTGGCTTAAAGTTTAAGAATCAGTCTTCGCCGGCTATTCCATCTTTGATTGGTGTTTCTCATTCATTAGCATTGACATACTGACCAACCATAGCCATGATTTCTTTTTGACCAAGGCACCCTTTTAGCTACGGACTTTACCGAGACTCTTAAAGTGCTTTCAACATTTTCTGGAAGGGCTGTGTTCCTACCTTTTGATTCTTTTATTCGCCCTTGCGTGCCTTTGCTGCGACAGTAGAGCGTGGAAAACTGAATTTTGTAAACTGACAATGCGTGCTCTTATTTCAGGTAGCGCTCTTTGCAGGTATTCTATGAAATAATTGGGCTATGCAGAACCCTTTTTGATATAATTACCGACCATCAGGAAGAAAAAATTAATAGTAATATAAAACTGGGGCAAATGTAATAACTAAATTACATTTATCCCGCATGCTATTAATGCATTTGCCCCAGTGATTAAAATTCCAGGGGCAAATGCATTAATGCGTGGTACAGTAATTATAATAACTTTCAGAAAAATACATGGTCAGGTCACAGTACATTCGAACAGCCAGAGTAATATAACTAATAAAAAAAAAGAAAAAGACCCTATTCAGGGTGTTCCATAATGACATGCTAATATTTAAGGGGGTGATTCCTGCGTCCTAAAATCTCTTTTGTATAATAAGTGTCATACTGTAGTAGATATCTTTATGATATTTGGTGCATGTCTTCTCTGGAACAAGAGGCTTTTTTAGATGTCCAAACAATTTTATTATTTCTACCAGTGGCGTCCGTACGGGTTTTGCACTGAATATTTTTGGAGAAAAAAATGGTACGCCACTGTTTTCTCTTAAAATAATTTGAAATTCTCATTTATTTCAGACCAATTTGATATCTTGATTTTCTTTCGACCGAAGCATAATTTTCGCATAAAAAATATAAATCGTTTTACTTCAGGGTCAAATCGCTAAAAATCTGATGTGGTAACTGTTGTGTTAAAATCTTTTTTTTTCTGTTTTGAAGCTATTGACTTCGTTTAATATCAATTGTTAATTAATTTAGAAATAAGTAACTGATTTTACTGTAGGAAAAAATAAAAGAAAACTTTTAAGTGCCAATAATAAATACCACATTAGAATTTCAGCGAAGATTTCAGCTTGCACAAATACGAATTTTATTTTTTTAAGCGAAAACCATGCGTCGGACGAAAGAGAACTAAGAGGTCAAATTTGCATAGAAATAAATGATAATTTCAAAAATAATTTTTACTTTAAGAAAAAACAGTGGCGTATCATTTCCTTCTCCAAAAATATTCGATGCAAAACCCGTATGAACGCCACTGGTAGAAACAATCAATTTGTTTGTACATCAGAAAATGCATCTTGATGCATAGAAGACGTGTACCAAATTTCATAAAGATATCTCAAATAGCATCACAGTTATTATATGAAATAAATTTTTCTCTAAACTTTACCACCCTGTATCTCAAAAGTTAAGACATTTAAGAACATAGGCTCATATGAAGATCTTTTTCTTAAAATGGGCCCAATAATCACCCCCTTAAATATTAGCATGTCATTAAGAACACCCTGTATATGCGGATGAATTCAAATTAAAATTCTAGGCCTAAATTTCGCAAACAACGCCATAACCGTACGGTAAACTATATTTCATCCAATTGAGGTTATGTATAGAATATAGAAGCCCTGGCAAGTAGTAGGGAATATTTTATACGTGCCTGAGATTGCGGCACATGTTTTATTCTAGAACTGAAAATAAATGAGGTTATTACTTTTGTCCCGGTTTTACATTTGCCCCACTTGACCCTATAATAATTTTTCTTTAATGTTTACTTAAAACAATTCAAGTTACGAAAAAAAAATCAAAACATCATTTATTACCAAATGAAGCAACAGTAATAAAATATTTTTCGAAAAAAGGAGTGGCGTATCATTTTTTTCATTCAAAATAATTAAGATAACATTAATTGGGACGCCACTGATTAAAGATAAAATTTAATTTTTATCAAAAGTTGTGTCTCTATACCTAATTTACACCCACAAAGCTTAATAAAAGTATCTAATGTAGTTTCGGAGTTTAAAAATAACAATTTTTCAAATAAATCTGTATCACCCTGTATATATAAAAAATTAAGCGAAAACGAACCTATGCTTATACGAACTTTTTCTTGGCTTATGATCAAGCACATATTAAGACCGTTCGACATTGATATTCAATAATTATGAAATACCCTGTACAATAGAATTTCCATTTTTATTTTAAATGCTGAGAAAATGTGAATTTTGTTGTTTAGGATTACCAACCCAATTTTTAGTAATAAAAGTCAAACAAAAATTTAGTCAGGGAGGCATAATGTCTTCAAAAGAGGCAGAGAGATGCTTTTATTCCCAGAGCAAATAAATAATGTACAGCTTTTTTATAGCTTCTAGAAAGATCTAAGGTTAGAAAGTGATAATTATACTATGGCCTTAAACATACTTACTTTTAGAACGATTTTAAGTCTTTTTGGAAATGAAAGTGACAACTCATTAAAGGGTCACTTATGGGAAATAAGAATTATTTAAAAAGTTTGATCGTTATTAGAAACTGTTAAACATAAACAATACGAACAAAATTAGTGCTTTTTACATAAAGTTAATATCAAAAACCTAGAAAATATGTTTATTTTGCTACATTTATGACAAATCAACGGTTCGTCATGGTGCAGTCCCATTAGACAAAAGTGAGTATACAGGGTGACCATTTGAAAAATTACATTGGCTGTATTTTTTATACTAAAGAAGATCTGAAAACAAAAAGATATTTCCATAAAAACGCTGGGGGATTAAAAATGAGGTATTTCGCAGACCACCTTCAGCCACCTCTGAACACTAACTACTCTCATTCACTTGAAAATCTTGAATGGCACTACTCCACTTCTAACACTTCTCTAGATAGTGTACAAAAAATGCTTTTCAGCTATATCAAAATTAATGATATTCAGTTACAGAATGTTAGCAAAATTTTGCCGGAAATTTACAAAATAAGCGTAGATGGTGAAAAGGATCCCAAGCCTACATTAAAATACTATTGTAGTGATAAAACTCTCTATTTCTTTTGCAATAACGCAAATACTTTCGCCATTTTGTATATATTTTTATCTAATTATTATTTAGAAACATATTTGCCATACTTAAACAGACCAATGTTTAGTTGTTTTTTCGAAAAGACTAACGTAACACTGTGCATAAGAACTTTACCAACTATAAAAAGGAATTATTTCTATAAAATGCAAACATTTCTTTGCCTATATTTATTTTTGTTCAAAAGTTTTCTCAAATGACACAGGCAATTCAATTGATCAATAGCTCATATAAGTAGATATAAAGAATGAAAAAAACTATTTATGTGGATATGCGCTAAAAATAAATAATGCCAGGTAGACCCTATTTCAAATACAAGGTCCAAAAATTAGGACAATATTATTACGCATTTTGAAAAGAACTAATAATTACTACAACTGCAAAATTAAATTCGTACAATTCAAGTTACAAATTCTAGCGCATGCAACTAGAGAATCGGTAAAATTGGTGGAAATTTGTGTAATTAGTTGGAGACCTAATTGTATGACAATTGGAAAGTTGGTAAAATTTCATAAATGAAAAGATACATTTGGCTATATGTCATACTTTAGAAATAAAATCAGGAAACAAATTATTATTTTTGAATATATAAATACGTTCGAAAATCCCCTGGAGCAAATGAAATTCAACTCACTTTCTTACACCCGACCCGTGCTATTGAGCTCCAAACGGGGTGGGCAACTTTGCCTCAATTTAGTTGATTTTCTACTTCCCACCCTTTTCGAGATCATCATTATCTTTATTAACTTTACTAGTCATCCCAAGATCCATGACCAAAAGGACGACAATAAAGTATGCAATTCTTTAAATTATGTAGCGTTAGTATTCATTTGGTTTTATTTTGTTTTTGCACAGTATGAGACTGGAGATTTTTTATAAAAACGTACAGCTTTTGCAATTACTAGTATCTTTTCTTGCAAGTTTATTTATATGCCTGTTTATTTCCTGAGCTATACGTTTTTTAAATTACAACTGCGTGAATGATTATGACTTTAACTAATTTGAAACAACTTTATATTCTTTAGAAGGGAAGCCTTGGACGAATTCATCTTCAAGATCGAATTATTTAATGGCACTACCAGCTGCTTTGACAATTGCTTTATTGTGTAACATGCAAAACTATTAATGTCTGGAAGTACTAGGCGTAAAAAAATAGGTGTACATAAATATTATATTTTGGGATTGCCAAATTCAAGGTACGGAGATTTATACACATTTCGATATAAAGATTAATTCAGAATAATTTATTATATCAAATACCTCATTTATTTTTATAGTAATTTAACGTTGAGTGGTACATATCAAAGTAAATAAAAAAAAATGTATTTTAACAAATTTTTAAATTAAGATTTGTTATTAATATGAAAACGTATTAAAGTGATCGTCAGAATTATTACACTATATAAAACATTTTGTATTAGCAGTAGTAAAAAAATGATTTTACATATAAAGTCTCGGCATATTTTTGAATGTAAATTTTGTTTAAAAAAATTTTTTTGGGGTCATTTTTTAGTTTCTGACTTCACTTTCAAACACTAAAAGTATTTTACTCTTTAGCGAAATTCAAGTTTTTGTATATCTCCATTATATGGTAACGTAATTTGATGAATATTTTTTAAGAAACATAATAAATTTAAAACTAGCAGACTTTCCATAGTTAATGAATCTTTTCGCAACTTTAAAAAAATATCGTAGTATGCAGCAATTTTGCTGGGCTTTTACAAATTTGATGTCACAGCATTGGTACCTATATCGAAATCCGTAAGAGATTCGAAGTCGGTTAAATTGGAGGCAACGTTGCGCAATTTAGTGCCGAATAAAATTTGGATATAATACTTTCGTAGTGATTCAAAATAACTCAATATTTTTAATTTCGTTTTAATTATTTTCTCACTTTTTTGAAGAGATAACGAATTTGAAATTTTTGTCTTCGTTGTCATCACTTAGTATTCGACGTTTCGTCTTCAGGCAGCCATCAACAATGTTTACTACTTAATGTTACTTAGGTAAGGTATACTAACGTAGTAATATATGCTAACCGAAAATTTCTAAATAATTTGATTACGGAGTGAAGGAAAATGGATGATTAAAATGTCAATTTCGTTTTGCCTTAACTCTTCAAATAATATCATAAAAAGTTTAAGACTTAATTAAAAATTGTCGATTTTTTCAAATTTCTGTGATTGTATCAGGAACATACGAATTTTCAAAAAAAAACATTTTATTCAGCACTAAATTGGGCATCTTTGCTCTATTTTAACTGACTTCGTATCTCTTACGGTTTCCAATATATTACCAAGGCTGGATATCGAATCAGTAACACCCTGTATCTCTTAAATAAGTGATACCACTGCGACTTGCGGTGAACATAAAGAAAAGTTGCCTTTTTTGATGACCATTGATAATCATTCCCTTTATTTCCATTAGGCCCGACCCTAGGGTTCAATGGCAAAATTCGAGTTTATGAACGGGAATCTCAAAAACCATAAGAAACACGAAGACGTCTAAATGGTGGCAAAGTGGCGCGATTTAGTGCTTAATAGAACGCCGTTTTGAAAATTAAGAGATTCCGAATACTTTCGAAGATATTCAAAAAACGAGTTTTTCGGATTCAGACTTTGAAAAATAAATTACACTTTGTACCGACATCATGCTAGTTTTTTAAACACATACCTGCTCTTTACATCATTTTAAGGTATTTTTTATCCTAAAATCAAAACACATTTTGTTAAAATTCTATGTCAATGTTTGGTCATCTTCGATGATTTTATGGATTTCTTAATACAGTCCTATTAGCTGCAATTTATTATAGATATTGAATTTAATTGTTGTGTATAATTAACTAATATACCTTTTCAGATTTTATTTATTTGTAGCTTTCTTCCCTAAAGTACTTTTTTGAACCTTTTAAAATCCGACGTTTCGTATTTTCTCTACCGACGTCATATTGATTTTTACGAATGCTCTGTTTTTTTTACGTCATATTGAGGCATTTTTAATCCTAGAACCGAAGCACATTTCATTAAAATTGTATGTCAATGTTTAGTCGCTTAAAGACATATTCAGTGATTTTATAGGATTCTTATTATGGTCCTGTTAACTATTATCTATTTTGAACATTGAACTGAGTATCTAAATTGTTGTATTTATGCAACTAATAACTTTCTAAATTAGAGCATAAGAAATACATAAATTAATTTCTTCTTAACTCCAATAAAAACTAAAATAGTACCAAACTAAAACATTAGAAGAAAAAAATTGGAACAAAAAATGGAGTACTTGGATCCACAACAAATAACAGGTCGCCGGACTTGATAGCAGTTGATTTTTTCCTATGGGATACTTTAAAATTAAAAGTGTATAAAACTCTTCTAAACAATTTAGATGGTTTAAAGTTAAGAATAATTCCAGAGGTTAGTACTTACATTAATTCACATCATAATAGGAAACAGACATTAATTTTAATCGTAACTCAAATTAAAACTAAAATATTAACAAATAAAATATTAGAAGTAAAACACTACGACCTAAAAAATGTATTACTAGAATCAATACAAAATTATAGATGTTCATAAAAATTACCTTTTACATTTATGCACTGAATTATTCTTAACCTTATCTAAATTGTTAGAGTAAGAGTTTTACGTTTTATTTTAAAGTATCCCATAAGAAAAAATCAAGTGCTGTTAAATCCTGATACCTCGCTGGTAGTTTATTTGAACATCTGTAATTTTTTATGAGTGCTAGTAATACATTTTTTTGTTGTACTTTTTTTCCTTATGTTTTAATTTGGCAATATTTTAGTTTTTATGGAGTTAATAAGAAATTATTTTTTTTATTTCTATTATGCACTAATTTAGACAGGTATTATTAGTTAAATAAATACAACAATGTAGTTATTGAATTCAAGGTTCAAAATAAGCTGTGGTTAACAGGACCGTAATAAGAAATCTATAAAATCATTGAAGATGTTTTAAAGTGACAAAACATTGATATACAATTTTAAAGGAATGTGTTTCGGTTTTAGTATTAAAGATACCTCGATATGTCGTCAAAAACAGTCCATTCGTATGTGAAAAAATCAATATGACGTCGGTACAGAAAATCCGAAACGTCGGATTTTAAAAGCTTAACAAAGTACCTTAGGGAAGAAAGCTACAAATAAATAAAATATGAGTTCAAAAATTCTTTTTTTTTTCGGGTACCTTTGGAAGTATTCGGAATGTTTTAATTTCCAAAGCGGGTTCTGTTAAGCACTAGATTGCGCAGCTTGCAAATAATGGAAAAGTTGCATCTTCGTCTGTCAGAGAAATAAAATATCAAAATGTTTGAATCGGCCTTGAATTTCGCAACCTAAAATATTTTCAAAATATAAAAAATAAATGTGATGTTTATCTCTAAGTGATAATATATCAGTGTAAGTACAATTTTAGTTGATCAATATGTTTTTCTATTCCGCTAAGCTTTGTAGCTTGTTCAGAAACGCGCTTTGTTGTCTATCCGCAATTGAAACTTTCTTTTAAGCTAAAATTTATTGATTTTGACCTATTTTAACCTATACCTATAAATAAACACTTATATGCGTAATTAAGGTATAATTGTTTACAGTGAGTTCCCTAAAGTCTTGTAATTGTAAGAACTCAATTCAACTTCAGGCTTTTTTTTAAAGGCTGCCTTCCATTGATTTTTAATAAAATTATTATACATTGGCCAACATAGAATCAATGGTGAATATTTGACGTCATATATTTCTAACGGAATGCTTATGCATATACTATTTTGTGATATTTGAAGTTTGCAGAATATTCTAAAAATATTTTTATTTAGTAAATCGTACTCATTATCTAGACAACTTTTTTAAGAAATTTTCATGAATTTTGCAGAGTTTTTTTTTAGAGAATGGAAATGTAACAGTAAAGGGTGATTAGAAATCAAAAGTGCAATAAAATGTAGGTACAGAAAAAAATCGTAGAATTTCCCATAAAACTGAAGTATTCGCGAATATCAGTTAGAAAAAAGGTCATTAGTTGAATTTCAATTAAGACTTAATAGACTTACCGTATAAGTAAAGTTGTGGCTATATATTGGAATCTCGGATATTCTTATAGATAGAAAGTCAGTTGAATTAGAGAAATGTTGGGTAATTGGACGTCGCAACAAGTACTTCCAAACCTTTTAAAATTGTTCACGTTCATTAATGACATCATTTCAAATATAGAGAGATCTTTCATAGGAAAAATATTTAATCTCATACTGATGAGTTCTGCCTTTCTCTGATAGTCGCTCAAGTACGAAACAGGGTAAATAATCTGATAAAATAACTTTATAGAGGTGAAAAAATATGAAGGCATTGAAAAGTCACAAAATATATAGTTTATAATTTCGTCTTATACAGGATGCTCCATAACTAATGGGTCATTGATTAACTGGAGATGAATGAATGAATAAATGATCTTCGAGGGTATTAGTACACTACGACCCGTACAGATCTATTGTGACCTCCTTTCTTCGTGTTTCCGTTCATGTGATTCTCAATCAGAGTACCTCATCCAGCTTCAGTGCTTTGATAAAAGCAAGTAGTCTGGATGGTTCTATGGATGGAAGTTCCTCCTGCAGCATCCGAAGCAGGCCTTTCGGCTGTTCGCGACCGCCTCGCACTCCGTGAGAAGGTGTTCCAGGGTTTCCTCCCCCTCCTCACAGAACCGGGAACTGTCCTCGTTTTCAATTTTTATTCTCTCCAGGTGCCTTCTACGGTAGCCCGTAAGAAAGCCGATGAGGATGCGGAGATTGTTCTTAATCAGTGTTATAAGGTTTTTTTTTATCTTCCTGGATGGGGGCCCTAGAAGCATATTTGTTTCCTTCTTTCCTGAACCCTTCCTTGTAGGTGTGCATCCCTCTGCCACAGAAGGGTCCCGGTCCTAAAAGCGAAGTTTGTGCTCCTACTTTTGCCAGTTGGTCTGTTTTTTCGTTGTCTTCTATCCCAGCGTTGCGGGGGGGGGGGGGGGGGGTTATTCTTGCTTAGCTCATTAGACATTCCCATAACATTCTGAAGCTTATTGTTGGTGCGCTCAGCGCTGTGATGGCTGCTTGACTGTCTGAGAAGATGACAATCTCTTCCGCCCTATAGCTTCTCTCAAGGTTGAATTGCGCACTTCTTTTTATGTCGTTAATTTCCGCGTGGAATATGTCCGGGTCTTTTTCTATTGCTTCAGAAAATTTGGTTCCTGGCCCAAATGCTCCTGCTCCGCTCCCCTGTTCAGTCCTTGACCCATCTATACACCATTTTATGGCACTTTGCTGCAGTGGGAGAATGCAGATGGAGTTCTTTTTCCATTCTTCTCTACTTCTTATCACGACCGTGAAGTATTTTCCAAAATTGTATCTTTTAACTATATGGCCCCTGTGGAGCCAAGAAATGGTATATGCTTTGTCAGGGATGTCAAGTCATTCTTTCTAAGCCATCCTCTCTCTCCCGGTCCCTCTGAAGATTATAGTCGTCAAAATATAATAACGAATGAGCCAAAAGCGTCATAATAAAATTTAGCTGCAGGGTGTTAAAAGTGAAAATTTATTTTGGAAGTCTCACAATAATTTAAAAACTTTAAGATATCGGAACCAAAATTGGTACACTAATAAGGTGCGGAAAATTGATATTTTAACTAATTTCAGATTTGTCTCACAGGGCGCTAGTCATGACCACATAGCCAAATAAAATCTATGGGATTTGAACGCTTAAATTACAAATTTTTAAAGAGTATTTTTTAAGTAAGTATAGTATATCTCATTAATCCCGCTCTCTAAGCTCGTTTTTCAGATATTTGGTTCCAATATTGTCACAATAGAAGTAAATTCTAAATAAAAGTTATTAAATTCTTATTTACGTACGAAATTAAATTCACACACATGGTGGGTGTTGAAAATGTTCACGTTAGCTTGCACTATCTGCACTATCGAAAACTTTATTTTAAATGCCGTCGAATTCTGAGAAAAATTCCTTGAATATTTTTTATTAAGTTCCTCCTGGGTTCTAATATCACATTTATAGACTAGTTCTTTCATTAAGCATCGTACGAAGAAATCAAGTGGATTAATATCTAGGCTCTGGGTGACAAGAAAAATCACTTCCGCTACCCAATCCACCTATTCGAGTAACGTTCGTTGAGGAAGTTCCTTACCATAAGAGGATAATGGGCAGGAGCTGCAGCCTGCATTAACAACATATTTTGCCTAACTTTAGGGGAATTTCTTCCAACAACTTAGGTAGGTCATTTTGTACAAATGCCAAACATCGTTCGCCTTTTAATTTATGTGGCTGTTCAAAGGGCCCGACGAGGCCATTCACTTACGATACCGCACCAAATATTTAGAGAAAATGCAGTGCCCTTTTCCGTATCATGATGGTGACTATTTCTCCAGTTGAACACGCCACGTCTGGTAAATGGTGCTTCATCGATAAACCGTATTCCACTTAAAAACTTGGGGTCATGGTCTGCCCTCTGTAGTAAATTTTGGTAGGTCTGAGAAGGGGATCATTTGGCAGCAAATTTTATGCCGGTGTGGAATAAAAAGGATAAAGCTGCTCTTTGCTCAAAATTCTTGATCTGGCCGACTTGCTGCTTCAAAGCTCTTCGTACTCAGCTGTGGATTTTCTGTAACGCGTATTGCAATATCCTCTTCTTGCTCCTCTGTGAGGGTTTGCGTCGTCCACTATGATTATTTGAATCAAAAGTACCAATTTCTCCTAATTGTCTATATAATATTTGAATTATTTTCCAATTGAGCACAATTATGCTGCGCTTCTCACCTTACTGGAACATGGCTTTTAAAATTTTGCTGGGCATAAATACAATGTCTCTTAGTTCGCGATTTGAAAATTGGTTATGCCTGGGCATTTTCACAAACATCAACTGACAAATATATTGGAAAATATTGGAAAACGCTTACATAAAATAACCAATGGCGTAGGTCATTGCAAATAACCGACAAAGATGTTGACATTGTCATCTGATCTGTCACACCTTGACAGCAAACACAGGCTGCTTAATACATTTTATTTATTAATATTATTTTTAGTTTAAATGCATGAAATTCAATATTAAAGCGCAAATGTCTCAAAAACGAGTGAAGATAGCGAGATGAATGTAGTATACCTTTTTTTATATGATCGAAAATAAATTTTGACTTTTAACATCCCGTGTCTCCTTAACGAGCTGTAATTTACTATGGCATTTTTGGCTCATTCGTTATAATTTGACCTCTACTATCTCCAGTTGATCAATGACCCATTAATTATGGGACACCCTGTATAGGTTAAAATATTTTAAAACTTTGACTTGTAAGTCTCAATTTAGCAAAATTTTCACTTAAAAATGAATTTTAATAAAACTTAATCTTATAAGTCGTAATTTAGCGATACGACTGATATGTCGAAACTGAAGAAAACATTGAGTTTTGTGAAATTTGAATGTACAAGACTCAGTATACTGTATGTGGTGGTAAAGCCGAACATTTGAAAAATTTTAACTTAAAACTCAAAAGATTTTTATATTTAAACTCACAAAGTCGAAATTTAAAAAAATATTTATCATATGACTTTTCCACGCGTTCGCTTCATAATTTTGCTAGACAATTTGGCAAATTATTTTGCAAGAAAAAAAAACTGAAAGTCGCGGATTTAAAATTTGCTCTTAATGTGTCGAAAACGATATTAATTTTAAAAGTTTTATAAATAGCTTTGGCTTCGTTGACCTGTAATTGCTCAAAACTTTCCTAATTTCATGATTAGTATCAAATTTTATGAGTAAAAAGATTATGTATGATTTTTTTTTCTTAAAACAACAATTGAATACATATAGTTTTTAAATTATTGCATTTTCTCAGAAATTCAATCTATTGAAAATTATGGGATCCCAAGTATGGCGGTTTATACTTTATAAATTAATAATGGCAACATTAGGGCACCGTTGCTAAGAGTAGTATCACAGGATAGTTAACAATACTCGTTTCTGGAACAAGTTCAATAAAGGAACATTCGAGTAGGAGAAGCTTAACTTATAATGCATGTTCCGCTATCATGGCAAGATTCGTATTCCCAAAGCAAGCTGTCGTGCATGACCTAATTTGCCTTTTTTGCAATGAATCCGTTTTTATTGAGCTTTTCTACATTTATAAGTTTTACTAATCAGTAGGATTTTAAGTAAAAAAGACAAGGGGATATACTTTTTGGTACATACAAATACGGCTCAATTATTACGATAATATGAGAACAAATTCATCTTCTGCTTTTATAAAGGTGCTTTATGTTGCAAATGGCATACTTATCTGAAAGATCATCTGAATGGTTTCATTCTGAATAATGATTCTGAAACTTTTAAAATATGAAAATGATTGCACGCTTTATATTAACATATTTTTTTATATATTTTCATAGTATCAGTTGTCATGCAATAATATGTCACTTCTCTGGAAAAAAACGAAATCGTTTCTAGGCACAACAGGGATCATCATATTTCCAAGGTGCTCATTATGCAAGTTAAGTTACAAATTCGCTCTTCATAATAGTATTTAACAAATTTTTAAAAATACTAAGATAAACTAAAGAACTAAACCGAACAGAAAATGACTAATAATTATTTTAAAACATATATAATTCTTTGTATATTAACCTTAGTGGTTCTAACAAGAAATATCCCTGATAAGATTTTTTTTTATTCAATGTGCACCACTATATAGTAATTGAAACAACTTTATTGGTGGTTCATGCTTTAGCCTTTAGCGGACATCTTTGATGTTTGTCAACTATTAATGCGTACCAAAGCGAATAATTTTCTATGCATACTTTCCATCCGACAATATATTTTTATATGTAATATTTATTTATAAAAACTCTACTCTAAAATTAAAGTTCTTACAACTTTTGAGCTGAATGATATGCCGCTGTACGGATTTCTGTATTTTCTAGAATAAGTGTAGAAAAAGGATGTCGCAGGAATATCTCAGATTGGTTAGCAATTATTTCTATTGCAATCCTCAAAATGAGCGATATTAAAATTTGTATAATTTTATTTTTACATGTTTCAAATTGATTATAGATACCTACTCACATAAAATGCATACTATTGAACAAAACAAAAGTTCATGTTTCGTAGAAATTATAAGATAAAACAATATAATAATAGCCCTCAAGATTGGAACACTTCACAACAGTACAATCAGATTTTAAATGAAATTTCCTAATCTAGTAACATTTATAAAGATCAGAGATATTATCTATAATCTTAAAACCTAGAACAGTAGAGATTATTATGGATTAAACACAGAAGTTCTTAAATCTGGGTCCTCTTCTAAAATTAGTCACTAATTGTCTTAAGCAAAACGTATTTCCTTCATCACTAAAACTGTATCAGGTCGTCCCAATACTCAAAGAGGAATACATAAATGAGGTGTCGAATTATCGACCTATTTCTTAGATACCTATAATTGCAAAAAGTTTTGAGAAAGCACGTAAATCTAGATTATCTGCTTATTTTGAGGATAACAGTCTATGGAACAAACAACAGTTTGGATTTAGAAATAACATGTCGACGAGTACGGCAATCGATAGTCTTATATCTAAAATAAGAAAGGAATTTGACGAGAGTGATCATACTTCTGCCGTGTTTTGTGATGTTACAAAAGCTTTCGATTGTGTGTCACCTGAAATCGTTGTAAATAAGCTCGAATATTATGGGTTTGCAGAGGGATCGCTGAGGTTGCTGCAGTCCTATCTCGGAGGTAGATTTCAGACGCGGGATCATGGTGGGAGCCGGTCTACCATAGAACGTATGCAGTTTGGATTTCCTCAGGACTCGGTCCTGGGGCTACTCTTGTTTATCGTTTATATGAATTGTGTGATCAGTTTGTTGACTTTATTCTTTTTGCCGACGATACCACGGCGTTACGCGGTGGCAATATTAAGAGTCAGTCTGATGATGATCTCTTAGAGACACAGTCTATGATAACCATCTGAGTTGCGGTAAATGGTTTGAGCCTGATTGTGTCAAAGACTTGAAAGATGGCTTTCGCCCTGATTCAGAATGCTTGTGAAGGTACGGTTGTTTTTGTGAATTGTTTGGGTGTGTGTTTGGATGCACGGTTGACGGGGAATTGTCATGCAAAGTACGTGTCTAGAACGGTCTTTTCCGGTGTATATGTGTTGAGAATTTTGAGTCGGAATGTCTCCACAAGGATCTTGATCTCGACATTTCATGCCCTGATTCAGTCTAGTATTTCCTATGCTTCATTGAGTTAGCACCATGCAGTTGGTGCGGTTAGAATATTCGCGCTGCAGAGACGGGTCGTGCTAGTCGTCATGGGGTTGAGCTATAGGGCGGTTTTTAGGTAGTCTGAAATTTTGACTGTGCCCAACATGTACATCTTTGAATGTCTAAAGTATGCCAAGAAGAACCTTCAATTGTATACAAGGTTCGATCAGGTGCACCCATATCAAACGAGATCATCTAACAACCATATCGTCGATTTTCACCGAATAAATACGTCTAGATTTGCATTGAATTATCGTGCTCCGAAGCTGTATCCACTGTTTGCTTACATGAAGGAGTTATCGATGGAGGTATTCACAAGCAGAGTGAAGCAATTTTTGCAGCGCGAAGCATTTTACTCTATGAATAAGTTTTATGCTTATAATTTTGGAGACCTTCAAATTTAATATTCGGCTAGTTCCTGTACTTCTTGTTTGACTTCTTGTATTGTCTAGTTGTCTACCTATTTTAACTGTATTTTTACTACGTCTTTTGTTGTGCCTTAGGCTTAGCATCTACTGACGTGTGTACACTATTTTGTACAAACACGAATAAACACTTTCACTTTCACTAATTCTTATACAAAATATTTTGAAGGAAATCTTATTACTAACACAGTCAAATGCCTCTGATAAGACACCAGATCGCCGCGAAAACCCCACCATCATTAATCTGGGTATACAAATTGTGGATAGCATCATTTGTATTATAATCTTCCCGAAAGCCAAATTGAAAATTACTGAGTATATTATTTGATCTCAGATAAGGCATCATACGAAATTTTGCCAGTTTCTCAATCAGTTTGGATAGAGTGGACAGAAGAGAAATACGTCTGAAGCTTGAAGGTTCATCCATATTGCCACCCTTACGAATTGGGATAACTTCGGATGATTTTAGATAGTTTAAAAATGTACCCATCGTCCATGAAACGTCAGCAAGCGTTATCAAAGCTATGTCAGGCCAGAGATTTTTTTTCCTCATGAAGTTTAGGACTATCTTTAGTTCAATCAACTAGATGCGTGGACAGGCAAAGAAGGAATTCTGGATAGTTCCGTTTGACTTGTAAGCGATTTTATAGAAGAAAGTATTTAGTTCGTCAAGAAGGACCTCAGAATTTGCAACCGGTTGATAGTTGTTCTTAGTGCGCATGTCATTTACAATTCTCCAGCATTCTTTTGGCCTATTTAAGCTATTACTCATTCGATTCGAATAATAATAATAAGACTCCTCAGTAAACTTAGCAAGTCGACGATATAAGGAGCGATACGATACGCTTTGAATTATTAATGAAAGGCCGGACCATCAATATACTTTCTGATAATGTGAAGGGAAGATTTTTAAATGATACTTAACGAATCCCTCGACTTGGCCCTTGATCTAAAAGCCTGTCAATGGGAAAGGCAACATCAAGTAAGTGCGTCACGCTGGCGCGGAATTAGAATGGAGTATCTAAGTCCATTTGATTTTTATATCTTTCTTTGGTATCGAAATACAGATATATATAGACATTTATTTATAGCCCAGGCCTAATATAAACATTTTTCCTGGAAAAAGGAAATAATTTTTAACCAGCTACACATTTTTGTATAGGTAGTTCACACCATTCGTATTAACATACTAGAAGTCCCAAAGTCTCCCATTCCGTGAACCCTGAAAAATCTTGGCCGCCATCTTAATTTTTTTTGTTTTTTTTTTGTAAATAACTCATTAACCATGATATATTTTTTTGGAAAATGTGTAATATACTTCTTTGTAGAGAATTAAAAAACACATGTTTTATTTTTTATTTGTTACGATAGGACAAATAATAAAAAATTTATGGCGGTAAAACTTGGCAAATTTTAATGTCAAGGATGATTTACTAAGAAGAGGAGTAAAATTACAGTTGTATAAAGAATTCGATTCCCCCGTGATCCCTAGCCCCGATCCCATAAATAAAACTGTTTTTGTAATTGATGAAGGATTGTTCCTACATAGAGTAATCTGGCAAAAACCGGCAACCTATCATGAAACATGAAATATGTCTTCAATATGTTAATTACGCATTGCATTCTTATACACAGAAGTGTTTTATTGTTTTTGATGGGTACGACACTGACATTACATCTACAAAAGGCGTTATACAACAATTCACATCTCAGGGAAGTCTAGAAGTTTCAGTAACTTCAAATTCAAGCATGGCCGTTTCCCAAGCAAACTTTTTTAAAAAGTAATAAAAACAAACAAAGTTTTATTAACATCTTAAAGGGACATTTATTGAAGGCAGGATTCGTAGTTCAGCAAGTTGAAAGAGATCTTGATATTGATATAGTTCTAACAGCAGTTAACCAGAGTGAATTTTATAATGCTGTTACAATTATTGTTTCTGATGATCCTGATGTCGCTGTTTTATTGTTACACGATACAAAAACGAAAACATCCAACATTTACCTAATGAGACCTTGAAAAGGGGCCAAGGCAGATAAAGTGATGCAAGTTAGTACATTACAGCAACATTTAGGCCATAATCAGGCTGCGACACTACCTCATTTCTTTTTGAAAAGTTAAAGAAGCTATTATTGTCTGTATTAAAAAAAGACGATTTGCTCTGCCATAAGGCGCTGTTATTTCAAAAACAAGATGCACCAAAAGAAGAACTATTTGAATTGGCATTCAATGTATTTTAAAATGGTATGGGGCTAACAAAGTGCAGAAATTAAATGACTACCACTATATTATGAATAACAAACTAACGTAACAAGCAGGCGAAAAGTTGGTGCAAAATTTATCTAGCAATACTACCACACTACCGAAAGACGTATTGCAAAATATCTTAGATAAGCTCACAATATAGTATATCAAGTAGGACTGTAACACCCCAATGTTTATTGACATTTTCATTGTTTATGCATTGGTACAATAAGGTAAACCAGTAAAACATCTTAAAATAAAATAGTGTTTTGGTTACAAGTGTTGGAAAGGAGGTATTAGTGACTTAAATGCAAAAATATTAGAAATTAAACTTTGCGACTAAAGTTTATCCGATGTAACTTTTTTACTATTTATGCTACCGTAACGAATAAAAAAACCAAATGTGTTTTAGTTCTCTACAGAAGAGTATTACAGTATGCCCAAAAAATGCACAATTAACGAATTATTTACAAAAAAAAAACAAAAAAAATCCAAGATGGCGGCTAAGATTTTTCAGTTTCCGGAACGGGAGAATTTGGAACTTTTAGTATGTTGGTAAGCTGGGTATGACTTGTGCCTTAATTGTATAAATATTAATATTTCTATTTTGTGCATTGTGACATAAATATTAATCAAAGTTTACATGTATACTATTAATTTTCAACTCATTTTGAAGAAAACATATCCAACGGCATTAAACAGCAATACTCGTGTGGAATGAAAATCATCTAACCATTGTGCTACTTGGAAAAGATCGTTACCTAGGAGGCGAGTATTGAAAAATTCACATTTTTCAATCAGTATCTTTTAACACGTACAACATTTATAAGAAAATCTGCGAAATATGCTTATTTTTTAAGGGTTAAGGGATCGCGGAGCCTCAGAACATATTCTGTACAGAAAAACTGTTATCATCTTACCCACAACATGACTAAAACCTTTTTTCCGCAAAGAGATGTCATATAAAATGCAGAACGCGCATAACGATATATCATTTCCTTCGAAAGTTGTAACCTCTTGAATCTTGAATATTATTTTGTATGCGATACTTAAACAGTACAATATAAAATTTTGCATTAGTGGTACCTCTTTAGAATTTGTTTAAGCTCAACATCGTTTTTCAGAAAATCGGAAGTATAAAATTATTACCACGTGGCAGGAAAGTTTTTATTTCTACGATGGAAGTATTGTTTTGCTTTTTATCATAAAAGTTAACTGAATTTCGCCTTTTGACCAATAGTGTTACCCCTTGTCCAAAATGTATGAGTGTTTGCATGAGTAGAACTAACTCGAGTATGATAGACCATGTGAAAACGAATTTTTAGAATATAAGATATCGAAGACCGAACCCCTCTGCCAATCGTAAACCTAACTTTAAGATTTTTCAGTGTACCTACGTATATGTCAAGTGTTAAATATACATATTTTCTCATACGTTTAATATTATTTATTTATCTTTTTGGTTACTTAAGTATTGGCAACATCGTGATGAAGTTTGGTAAATGTGCTATGTTCACATAAGTATAGCTTAGTGATTTCGGTTTCGGTATTTGTATAAAACATCTTAACTACTGTTACAACATGTTAAAAGAGAAAACATATACCCAGTTTTGCTTGTAACAAACTATTACATTTTAAAAGTAAATTATTTCTGCTTTTATGGATTTGTCTCATTATAGACGAAATCCTAGTTTTTAAAAAGCCTTAATATTTATAGTACAGTAGATATAAGATTTAGGGTGGGACTAATTCCCACAAGAACGAGATTTGATTTTTTTAGTTCTTTGTTGGTATCTTTTTGACATACTAAAAGTATAGAAAAATCTGAGTGTGCGTTTTTTCGCCACCATCTTGGTTATTATTTATAGAGATCAAAAAATGGTGTGTGGTATCAAATTAAAGAAAATTTATTGCTGGGAAAAATGATATTGGTTTTAAAAAATAAAACTAAATAACAGCAGACTGAAATATCCGATGCTAGAAAATCTAGAGATATGAAGAATTTTCTTACAATACTTCGATTTTTGGAAGAATGCAATCCATTTGATTCACAATGCGTTGAGTTACATGATATTTTCAGTGGGTTAGTAAACAGTCAAGACTGCAGATGAAACTAAGTTAATTATTGGGCTTCGAATCTAATCCAAACTGACTGAAAAACTTTCAACTCTGTTATCTTTGTTAAAAACGATCAAGCTATCAGAATGAAGATATTAAGAGGAGGTATTGTCACTGACAAAATGATGATGATGGTATGTTTGTTTGTAAGTCCTGACTTGTAAAGGATAAAGAAGAACATCAATTATGAATTATCTATACTTGCTCCGTCTTTATTTGTTGAAACTCAGTTATTGAGAAAAAATGACAAATCATCACTGGCAAGAACTTTGAATGATATTGCAACTAGTTTGAATTAGATAGTACTTGCGGACACATCATTGTTGTTCTTGACGGACTGTTCTACACCACAAATTGTCATAGTATAGAAAAATGGAAAATTCTCAGATATTGTTACAACTATATATTCATTTATTTATTTATTTCACAAAGATATCGACAGCATATTGCCAATTATAAATGACTAGGTATAATATGAAATTCTATAAAATATTGTTATAAATACATAAAGAAAAGAAAAATATTCAAAATAGATATAGTCGAATCACTACACACCCTATAATTATTATAACTTAATGCAAAATCTCATAACATAATGTATGACAACAAAATTGCATAAACCACTTAATCAAAATCATTAAGATAACACCTCAAGGTAAAACAAAAATAATACGGATCAGTTACCAATGCTGTCAACACGTAGTCTATCATCAATATTTGTTTTTAATTTCCCAAGACTTATTATGTCAATATCTATGTTGAAGGCGTTTGAATTAAAAATTGTATATATTTTATAAATAGGGGTGTTTTATATAAGTTAGTTCTGGGAAATGCTATTTAAAAGGTGTTGGAATTACGCGAACTAATTCGATTTATGGCAAATGGTAATTGACCAAAAATATCAGGACTGTCTATTTCACCTTTCAGTAATTTATACATGGTGCAAAGAACTATTTTAGATCGTCTTTTCTCCAACGAGAGCATCCCAAGCACAATATATACTCATTAACACACCCTCTTTGTGGATAAGTACCAAACTTTCTAAAATATAAGCATTTTAAAAACTTTCTTTGATCTTTTTCAATGACCGTGATCCAAAGGTCGTATAGCGGCGACCAAATTATTGAACCATATTCTAATATGGGCAAAACCAAGCCGTCAAATAGGTGTAGACTTATATCTATGTTGAAGTTTTTTGTGTTTCTAGCTATGAAATCAGCAATTCTCTGAGCACTATCAATTTTTATCACAATATGATAAGTAGATGTAAGGGTAACCTCAAAGGTCACTCCCAGATCCTTCTGTTTGACAACTCTTTTGATTATGGAGTTATTATAAGTATAACTCGTACTGCAGATTGTGTTTATTGAGAGTCAAGAACATACATGTATATTTACTCACATTTAGATTAAAACGATTGGTATCACACCAATTTCCTACATTACAGACATCATTTTGTAGACTTTCACAGTCCGTGATAGAGTTTATAATGTAAAAACACTTTAAATCGTCAGCAAACAACAATCCTTTGACATTCTCCAAATTTGCTATAATACTATTGATAGCAATCAAAAAGAGGAGAGGATCAAGATTAGACCCCTGAGGCCGTGAGGAATCCCTGAGGTGCTCTTGTACATTATCGATCTACATCCCTTGATTTCAATGTATTGGTACCTAAAGCTAAGATAAGATTTTAATAAATCAATCAAATCAAGGAAACATTCACATCTCCCAAAGCTTTTAAAATTATGCAGTGCCTTATCCTATCAAATGCTTTTTCCATGTCCGTATAAATTACGGCTACTTGTGATTTATTATTAATACCGTCATGTACATGTTGACAGAATATAGTTAAATGGGTAAAACGAGACTTTAGGAAAAAGTCCGTGATGGCATGAAGATATTTTAATCCAAATTTCACTAAATAAGAGGTCAAAAACAACTAACAAAAAAATTTTGGAGACCATGCAAACTATACGTCTAGGAAGGTAAATTTTTATTTCGTGTCTCAAGCCGAACTTATAAACAGGTATTATTTTGCTCATTTTCCGTTTATTAGGGTAATTAGACGTTTTTATAACTAAGTAAGATACAAATTTAAGAGGCAACAGTAAGTAATCGCAGCATCCCTTAAGGATTAACAACCTTTCTGATTTCGGCCTCAGTGACTGGATTATCACAAAAGAAAAATCTCTCAGGTAATGAGCTGCAGATTGTATCAATGTCGTTAATAAAGACGGATATAAAAAATTCGGCAAAGACGTTTGCAATGTCTTGAGGTCCCGAATACGTTTTGTCATTAAAAGCCATCCCTTCGAGCAGATCAAGATTGTCTGCAAGACCTTTTATATATAACCAGAAAAATTAACTCTTAAACTATTTTCCATATTAAGTAAATACTTAGAGTAGCCCAACTTTAGTTTGTCTTTAGTTAGCCTATTTAAGTTAACATATTTGGACTTCCAGTAAGGTGATCAGGGTTTTTCATTTTAGGAGGTACCGATGCTTCCTCCCAAGGAGAGAAATAATTATTTTATTAAACCAGTGAGGGTACTTCTTTTCAACCTGTGTGGACTTCGGAACACACTTCTGAAATATGCTGTCAAGAATATTGTAAAATACTGCATTGACTTCTGCAGGATCTCCAAGATTGATTATCACAGTTTTGAGTATTACAAAATGATGCATGAACAAAAAATTAGCTTTCTTAAAACTATCTTTGGTTGTAGACACAATTCTACAGCACTGAATTGAAGATTTAGCATTAAGAGAGACTCCAAGACAGGGATGCTGATGGTATATAGGTAAGAGAAAATCCTCCCCCACAGTAATAGAAATGTTGTCAAATGACGATATTATGAGGTCCAGAATATCACTGTTATTATTTCTGATACCATTTGGTTGAGTTAAGTTATTAAATGCTAAAAATGACTTCAGAATGTTTAAATTTTAACAAGAAGATAAGGGATTAACATATGTGGGAATGTTAAAGTCACCCAAGATAACTAGTTCGCAATTACTTCTGTCGATCAAAGATTCTATTTTTTTCAAAAATTGCTCATAGAGGGAACTTGGGCTATTAGAAGCAATATAGACCAAACCACATACAAAAAATATTTATTGTTAAGATTAATTTTGATGCATAAAGTTTCTTGATCATCATCGAAAATTTGACATTCCGTCATGATAAAGGAGTCACTAACAGTAAGCAGAACCACACCACCCTGGACTTTTCCAATAATTATTTTATTCATGTCCTTTATTACAAAAATTCTATTATTAGTACTAAATTCTGTACTAGATACAGAATCATTGAGCTAAGTTTCAGGCAAGGTTATGACGTCATATTCATCATTTACTAAACTAATTCTAAGCTTATCGAACTTGGCTTTGACACCTCTACAATGTTGGTAAAAACAGAAATACCAGAATTGCTTAAGTGTCTATTACTATAGCAGGCATCTTGCTAAGCAATATAAAGTTCTGACAATGGTATTTGGTGGATATGTCATCTCCACTACAAATGATGTAGAGCATTATATACGCACAAAACAGTCAACAGTAACAGTCAAATTTACTGAAAGCCCTTCACTTGTTATTGACTAATAATGAAAGCAAAGAGTGCTTTATAACGATGCTTGGGAAGTACTTGTACGCGAATGGCACACTGAAATTCATGTTACAGATGATGCTGACACTGTGATTGTAAAATAGCACTGTCCTTGGCAGAAGAAAAGCATATAACAGCTGTTGCTGACAACGTCAATATTCTTATACTTGAAATATTTGTTTGTAGTCATCTAGGTTCAATTATGAAAACATGATATTAAAACGCGCTTGGCTGAAGTAAATCGGCATCATATCGAAATTTTTGGAAATGTAAGGAATTTAGCATTTGCGCTACTCTGTTTGGATCATAAAACGTTAACAGAAAGGAACTCCATCAAAGTTGGAGTGGCATCAAGGCATCGGTATCATTGTACGATCGAAATCCAAAGACGGAGACTCTAAACCTGCAACGATGTAACTTCTATTTGAAATACATTACATTTACCAAAAGGAATTTAATATTTCAACTATGCCACGTAGAAAAGAAGCTCTTGTTCATCATCTTCTCCGCGTACATTTACAATCTCATTGTTGGAAAACTATTAATTCCAATGTTTCCAGTACCGAAGAGTGGGGCTGAAAAAAGTAGCAACCCATAACATGTGAAATGAGTACTACAGCAGAGTTATTTATTACTAAACGTGATCCGCTGCAGCTGCAAAACAGATATAAATAAATGGAGTGTCGTACCGTGATATGTTGTAACTAATCTAGTATAGATTGCACAAATAGTGCAAGGCAACTATTAGATTTAGCTTTTCTCTTATGTAAGATAATTAATAAATATGGTTTTCAACACTGCAGTTTTTCGGCCATCACCATTTTGCTATTTGTTTTTCTTTTTAAAACCAATATAATAATATTTTTCATCATGAGACACATACATGACAAGATTTTTATGATTTTATTTTAAATGTTTTCAAGATGGCGACCAAAAAATGCCTTTTGCACACTCAGATTTTTCTAGACTTTTAGGATGTCAAAAAGATACCAACAACCAACTAAAAAAATATCAAATCCAGTCTTTGTGGAAATTAATTCCATCAACCACCTATTTTGTGCATATTCTTTACTGTACTACTATGTAACGAGCAGGTATTAAAATTAGTGGGGCGTATTTCTAGAACCATAACTTTCCCATATTTCAATTTTAGTGCACTACAAAATTAGGTAAGATTCCTAGTGAGCGTTTTCCTTAACTATTTAATTCAAGAATTTGTAAGTACCTTTAAAACATACTTAAATATTAATGTTATTACAAAGCTTGCCAGGTTGCTATTAGGTTTAACACAATCAATCCTGCCTCCGTCCAATCACTAAAAGGTAAACAGCAAAAACTATCGCTTTAAACAGTTTATTCCAAACGTATTCTTATAACGAAGTAAGCGAAACTTTATTCTAGGAAAAGTAAATATCCTCTACGGAAACATATCGAAACATGATTGAACTCCAAACTTCATTATATACCCAACCTTTCTACTCGCAAAATTGCATTGTATGTTTATAAAAGATCTTTGAACTAGCATTTACTACCCGAGGGAAATCGAAACAAACGATTTTAACTGCCATATATATGTATTTTGTTATTTAAAGTAGGATTTTATTGGAAGAATTTTTATATCACACAATTGTCTGCATCAGCTCGTTATTTTTCTAGAAGTGGAAGTTAAAATACATTCTAGCAAAATTTTAGTTACTCGAGGAGAACTGAAGTACATGTTGCCAATATGTACTTAAGTAACTGATATTAAGTTAATTATTTAACGTAGGTCTGAAGCCTGGTAGGTATTAAGTTCAGTGTACAAAGGCCCTTTCAATGTCATTTGTAATGAAATTTTTGTTGTCTGTGGGAAACGTAATTACGCATGATATTGGACTGAATATTATTGCTAATATTTCCTTAATGCTCGTTTATCTTGGTACTGTAGTGTATTTAATGTAGTTGCGCTAAAACGTATATCCCCAGGACTTTTTCGCTATCGTTTTGAAAGAGGTAGCTTCTAATAGATCTTGCAAACAAATGGTTCGAATGAAGTGATTTTTTAAATATTTTATTGTATCAAAATTAAGCTCTTTAAGGTCGTTGTGGGTCACTCAAATTTCCAAGCTTTATTACCTTGTGAAATCCGGTGCGGCCGAAGTGTCGTGTATGATAGTAGTCACTTGATGTAAGCCTCTGTATGTAGGGTTACCGGACTTACCCGACCTGAGAGGGATTGCTCCGATCACGCGGCGATATTCTACTGATTTTTGTAACTAGGTTATGTTCTGCTTCAATAACTTGACAAATCAGAATGTAAATCGCCGATGAAATAAAAATTGCAATATCACTTTCACACCATACTGGTGCATCTAAAATGCCACCAAACTCATTCCTTCGCATTATCGAAAATAAAGTGTTAAGACTTTTTATCAATCCGAGCCCAGTTTTGGAAATAGTCACTTCATCCCCGCCATGCAGACCTCAAAAAATCTTTTGGATGCTTCGCATACATTAAACGAAAAACCTTCGAGAGAATATGGTTATCTTATATAATATGCGTCAACTGTAGTGCATTTAGTATTCAGCACAATATAGAGTGTTATGATTATTCGTTTGTTAATCGCTGTTGTGGTACATTCTACATATATCCTTGCAATGTAGACGCATATATACTGGCTTGTTACAATTAAGTTATTCATATTTTTAGTCTTAATTTTAAATTGAAATAAAAATGAGTTTAAAGCTGAAGCTTTCTTATTTAAATTCCTATGATAATAATTAATATGCATTCATAAAACTTTTTACAGGTTGTCCATTTAATGTATAATTCTTTGATATCTTTGATACAGAAGATTCCTAATTGCAAAGGGACACGTTTTAAAATTATTTTGAACTATAAACACACAAGAGTGACATCATGATTTAACTTTTTTAAAACAAGATACTCTATATTTTTCCGTAGAATTGGTTCCCCTGTTTCGTGTCTACTCAACCATAGAATATTATTTTTATAGATTGCGTCGTTGTCAACTTATAATTTTTTTACCGAAATTTTTCATATTTTAAGAATCGTGAACAAAAAGTCATAATTTCTTAAATATATTTAGATTTTAAAAATATTATTTGCATGTAGTAGTACTAGAGTCCTACAACACAATTGACATCAGAAATTTAAGAAATTTAAGTAAAATTTTCTCGTTTTTTAAATGCATTAATGAAAATTCAAGCCTCTAGTAAGATTCAAGCCAACCCTAAGATTTTCTATAATCTATTACTATAAATTGCAATATTTTCCTCAAAAATTGGACTTATTTTTTTAATTTTCAATCATTTTCAACTTGGAAAATATCAACAGATTTATTTAAAATGTAACAAATGACGACTCTGAGCAAAACAATAATTTTATGATATCAATATAATACACAACAAGCCTAGTTTAATTAATAAAATTGGTCAAAATGTATTCCGTTTTGATTTAGGCAGGCTTCAACTCTAATGCTAATATTTTTTCAAATAAATACATTTTCACGGGTTATTATTTGAAATGTAGGAATTCGATAAACTAGCAATTTTATATGATCCCATAAAAATAGTCCATGCTAGTCAAATCAGGGGATCTTCGAGGCCAGGGTACTGGCATTTTTGTGGTAAATCTTATTCAAGAGGGCTCGTGGAAATGTACAGGTGCAGCATCTAACTGAAGCCACATATTTCCTGTATCTTCCTGCAGGAACGTACTACAGTGAATCTGAGCAGATCTTGTTGCAAATAATTCTCCAGTCAGGTATGACCCAATCACGAAATCGTTATCCAGTCCTCCCTCCCCGTCCTCACCCAAACATTCAGTAACCACTTGTCTTGAAATTTCAAAACAAGAACAGCATGGGGATTTTTGGTGGAATAGAAATGAAAATTGTGCCGGTTTGCAAAACTATTTAAAGTTGATTCATCACTAACCAAAACGTTTTTAAAACCCAATACAGTCACCCTTATTATTTAGTACCCATTGAGAAAATGTTAATTTTGAAAGTCGTTTTCTATTAATTCTTTATGAAGTTGTATGTGGTGCAGGTGAAGCTGAAGCTTTTCTAAGTCATATTGATATTGATCATTTGCTTATATTTAAATGTTTTGCTTATGTGCGGAACACTCCGTCTTGGATCTTCCGTGACGGACAAAGTGATTGCCAGCTCGTTTTCCGTTTTCGCGTTCTATTTGATTTTTTGTACTTAGTACTTCCAGTGCCTTCACACCCCACGTTTAACCTTTGGAAATATTTCTCCTGAGGATGCTTTCTTTCTGGGTATATTCGTTTACCAAGAGCCAATTACCATGTGTTTCCCCCAATTTAAACACCGTACTTTGCAATTCTTCTTTAGAATTATTTATTTTAGATAAAACACCAAATGCTACAACTAAATTTCTAAACTAGAATAAAGGTCAAGTACTTTTAGTATATTCATTTCTTGTAATCCAATAAATGTTCATATTAGATACTTATTATATATCTAGTGTGAAAAATGTACTATTTTATATTTTTTGCATTACTATAAATTTAATAATAAAATAATAGAGTCAATAAAGAACTTGAAAGAGGGTTCAATATTCTGTAAGACATATCGGGTGTTAATGTTAAAATGACTGACAATCATGCAAAAATAAGTAAAATTTTTAGGGAATATTTCTCAATTTGGCAACGCCGCAAAGAATCATAAAACATATTTTAGGGATAGTTAAGTTCTTACTAGGGAAAAGGGCAATTGAACCTAAATTTCTTAAAAAAGTTAGGTCAAATTTGAGCACCCTAAAGGCAATCAATGCCAACAGTACAACATCCAAACTGGTAGCGAATTGCTGCAAGACATTGAAAGAGCTAGGCAGTCAAATTAAAATTGCTCCAGCTTGGGTTCCGACAGGAGCGACGAAAGAGCCGATGAATAGCCAAAGCAGGCTCGTCTGCCTCTTTAGTGGGACCAAAACCCCTTTGTGGGGTAGCCAGATGTAGTATTAAGGCATTCGTTATGAAATTGGTAACAACGGAGTTTGAAGAATGGTGGAATGTCCAACCAGGACATAGACAAGCCAAGAAATTCATTATGAGTTCCTCAGCGAGTCCACAGTAGAAAGGCTGTCAGAATGATTGTAGGTTTATTGGCCGGCCATTATCGACTGAAAAGATACTTAAGTCTGATAGGTCTGGCAGATAAAACCCTTTGCAGATTCCGCCAAGAAGAACAGCAAACTGCAACTCACGTTATATGCCACTGTGAGGGTATCGTGAGGACGCGTTTCAAATAAATGGGCGAAAGCAATGTGATAGCTGAGGGGTCATTATCATGGCTATGGAGTATAATCAGAGGTTTTAAAAAAAACTAGATGGACATTGAACAAGCTAGGTGGTCAAAATGAAATGACTAGCTTGAGTTCCGAGCAGAAGCAACGAAAGAGACTATGAAATAGCCAAACGTGCTTGTCGGGCTCTTTGTTGGGACTAGAACCCCTTTGTGGGGTGGCCAGATGTAGTATTAAGGTGTTCGTTATAAAATTGGTAGCAACGGGGTCTCAGGAATGGTGGAATGTCCAACCAGGGCAGAGACAAGCTGAGAAATTCAATATGAGTTCCTCAGCAAACAGCTGACTTATTAATCCACAATAGAAAGACTGTCAGAATGATGGTAGGTTTATTGGCAATTGTCAACTGAAAATACACTTAGGTTTGATGGGGCTGTCAGATGAAACTCTATGCAGATTCTACCAAGAAGAAGAGGAAACTGTAACTCACGTTATATGCCACTATGAGGTTACCGTGAGGACGCGTTTCAAACAAATGGGTGAAAGCAATCCAATAGCTGCATGCTGCACTGAGGGGTCATTATCATGGCTATGGAGTATAATAGCCAAAGCATGCTCGTCGGGCTCTTTGGTGGCACCAGAACTCCTTTGTATGGTAGCCAGATGTAGTATTAAGGCATTCGTTATAAAATTGATAGCAACGGAGTCTCAGAAATGGTGGAATGTCCAACCAGGACAGATACAAGCTAAGAAAGTCACTATGAGTTCCTCAGCAAAGCTCACAGCTGGCTTACTAATCCACAATAGAAAGACTGTCAGAATGATGGTAAGTTTACTGGCCGGCTATTGTCGACCGAACATACACTTACGTCTGATATGTCTAGCCGATGAAACCCTACGCATATTTCGCCAAGTGAACGAGGAAACTACAACCTACGTTATATGCCACTGTGAGGGTATCGTAAGGATGCGTTTCAAACAAATGGGCGAAGGCAATCCAGTAGCTATATGCTACGTACATTGAAGGGTCATTGTCATGGCTATGGAGTATAATCAGAGATAAACACAACGCGTGGTACATCAGCTCATCACATATAGCGCCTAACGCTAACGCATACTTCCACAACGCGCGCATGCGTTGTCTAAACTGTGTATTACTGTATTTGATATATAATGTATAGCTCTCTTTCTCCGCTCTACGTTATATATTTCTTCTTTCCCGTGTATAGCTCTCTTTGCCCACTGACCTTATAACGTCAATGTCTTTTCCGCTCTACGTTATATCTTTCTTCTCTCTCGTAGAACGAAATGTTCCTAATCGTGACACATTCTTGAAATTTAACTCTCGTTTAATTATCGAGTCGCCGCCTAAAAGGTTTCACTACAAAAACTAGATGAGGTGCTCTAAAAACAAAAAGATCCACAATAGATTTTATAAGTCACAGTGGTGGACAGGCCGTTTTAGAAAAGTTCCAAAAAATATAATTTAAGAGAAAAAAAGTGGCAACGAAAACGTAATATTTTCAAATGTCTCTTTAAGTGGGTAGAAACATAAATTTGATCAAAACTAAAGAAAAATTAGATTTCTTTCTATCATACGATTTGGCATTAATTGCGCAACATTGGCACAATTTATTAGTTCTCGTATCTCTTATAGTTTCCCGGATCCAAATGGTCAGGCATGAATTTGAGTCACCCTATACGCAGGGGTGGCCTACAGCCGCCCCTCATTATTGGGATATCGGAAATGACAAGAGATACAGAGTCGATTAAATTGCCTTTTGTTGAAAAGATAAATAAAAATAATTGTTACTTTATGATTGCCACTTTTTCCCCTCTATAACATGGAGTCTATAGATTTTAATTCCTACGTTTCGCTTCTTGGGCCCTAAAATGAACTTTTTATTTCCTTGTTCGTAACAAGTCTCAACAACATTTTAATTGTGTTTATAGGACCTATAGGGCTAATGCTTGGAAGCAATATTTTTGAAATGTAAATAAATAAGTTAATTATGACTTTCTGTTTACGATCCTTAAAATATCAAAAATTTTGGGAAAAATAATTATAGGTTATAGGGGAACTATTTCTCGGTAAAAAATATAGAGTATCCCATTGAAAAAAGTTACATTTATGTTGCACCTGTTTCGTTTAACATCTTGTATAGTTCAAAATAATTTTGAAATATGTGCTTTCGATAACTAGAAACATTTTGTATTTACTGTTTTTACAGCTAACAGGTTATTAAAGGATGCACACTAAATGAACACTCTGTGTTATGCTGAACACTAAATGCACTGATCTCTGGGCTCGTGTTATCCTGAAAGAGGCAACTTTATATTATAATAGTCTAAGATCCAGTGATATTTTTCAGTGATGACTTAGTTAAGGCTTATTTTTTGAGAGGATGGTGAGGGAGACATAACTAAGTATCATCCGTGAGCCCGGATTTCAGTCGTAAGGGGGCGGCAGAACGATCCCATGTTAAAAAAACTGCATCTTTTTATTATTTAGTTAAGGCTGAAATTGTTTCCACTACTCCTCTGATAGCCCACAAACATCGATATAATATTGGCAGAACGATTGGTCAGTCTTAAGAGGGTGGCAGAATACCCCCAACATGTCGTGGGAGCAATGAACTTTTTATTATTTAGTTAAGCTTAATTTCTTTAAATGTTGTAGCAACTATTCCAAGTGTATATTCCAATTGGCAAAGCAAAATGGCGGTCCTAACTACCTGGCAGAACGATTTGAATGTGCCGTATGCGCGCCCTGACTTCGTGCCTTCGGTTGCAGATTAATTTGTATTACAAATGTCTTAAATATAAACAATAATTTTGTTCATTTATTTAGAACCTTTCTGGTAATCACAGACCTTCATTTGCCTTTGGAGCTGATATTTTAATACTCATTCGATGGAAATGCGACTTGAAAATTCCATTTTTTTTTCATTCGAAAATAACTTTGCAACTATAAGGGACAACAAAAATTTGTAAAGTCGTTTTTTGTAGGAAATTTAATTCTCTATAAAAAAATGGTCTCTTGGCATGTTTTCGTATATTGCTTAGTTTCTACGATATAGTGAAAATAAAATTAAAATTTCAATTATTTCTTACATTCAATCTTTTGAATTTTGCTAGATACGAGACTACAATTTAAAGACTTTTTGAAGAAAATTTAATTTCCTAAAAAATAGCTTTCCTAATAATTTTTCGTATCTCGCGTACTTTCGGAGATAAAGTGAAAATAAAAAAAAATTATTCTGGTTTCGGTTTGTAATAATTATTGTATTGTCATAATAATTAAAAAATGCGACTTCCAAGAAAAAAATTTTTTTTTTTTTAAATCGTGGTTATTAAAGTTCTATATTCTAGATGGATAAAAAATATTGTGAATATATGTAAAATCATTTATATTTTTTTGAATTATATCAAAAATATTCCGAGACAGGAAATACA
Source organism: Pissodes strobi (assembly GCA_016904865.1). Classification (NCBI taxonomy): domain Eukaryota; kingdom Metazoa; phylum Arthropoda; class Insecta; order Coleoptera; family Curculionidae; genus Pissodes; species Pissodes strobi. Next base: position 224,502 of record MU182823.1, read on the forward strand.
TAACATTTCAAGAATCATCGAAATTAATGATTGCAATGCTAAAAAATTTGAATAAATCGTGAAACCTTCTCTCATTGAGTTCAGAAATATATTAAAAATAAGTCGATTAAAATTGGAATAAAAGTTGAATGAATGGGTGTCGAATGTCCTTAATATAGTATTTTTTACAAATAAATACTCATAACGTGGTACGTGAATTAAAAGAATATTTATAATACATTTGTCTTTATAGAGAACTGATTTAAAAATATGTTTATTTGACAAACAACATGAAGTAATACACAAACAACATGAAGTAATAACACAATGCCTCGATTTTTTTAATCGACTGATTTTTTTATATATTTCTGAACTCATTGAAAGGTTCCACGATTTATTCAAATTTTTGTAGCATTGCAATCATTAAGTTTGATGTTTCTTGAAATACGTTTTATTTTGATATAATTAAAAAATATATATAAATGATTCTACATATATTCAAAATGTTTTTTTTCTATCTGGAATATGGAACGTTAATATCAAGAACCATTTTTTTTAGAATATTAAATTTTCTATAAAAAGTCTCTAAGCGAGGGGGATTTCATTGTGGTAATTTATTGTACACAGTCGTGGTAATTAGTGAAAATTCTAAGAGAAATGAATGGTAATTACTGGTAATTAGTGGCCACGTTTATACTTACTAACAACAATATGTATTTTGACGGCGTTTAACCTGTACTTGAGTCATTTTTCGTCCGACGTTAAATAACGGAAAAATTTTGCAAAAAGGAAATTTTTTTAGAATAAATGATCATTTCCGAGAAAAAAATAAAAAAAAAACTCCAGAAATTTACGTTATTAAAAAATTCAACGTTTTCATTAAATCGACTGTAATTCAAAAACCGTAAGCGTTAGACCTAGATGTGTTCGTGGTTTTTTTAATTGACCAAACGTGACTCAAAATTGAAAATTTTTCTTCAGCTTTTCGCCACGAAATATTGAATTTCGTCCGTAGATGATCTTTTTTGATTCGAATACTTTAGAAGAGGGTGTTTGGGTGTGCCGCCTCCGATTTTCACACCGAGAATGTCGTACGATGTTTCTGTACCGAAATATTTTGAAACAAGAAGAATTTTTTTTTAATAATTTTTTTTATCAACCTGTATCTGATTTTGATATTTTTATTTTTATTATGGTAAGATTTAATTGATTCCATTAACCGTTTCCGTGATAAAAGCGAGCAATAAAATTTCGAAAAATCACTCTTAAAGAACGAAATTTTTATTAAATTGGCTGTAATTCGAAAACGGTAAGAGTTAGAACTAAACGGTAAATAGCAAAAAGATGGGCCTCATGGTGTACTTTAACCGAATTCCGTTTGAAAGTATGACGTTTCGTTTTTTTTTATTGACCAAGCGTGATGTTTATATTTTCTAAATTTTCTCGGTGACCGAAAAACATAATAATATCTTAAGTCAGTGTACGCCAGTATCTGCGTCGTCTCAGGGTCGGTCGAAACGCTTCTATAATATTTTCCGATAGGACCTCAAATATGGCAAGTATTCGATAAAATATCATTTTCGTCTCAAAAATTAGCATTTTTCTTCAGATTTGGCCACGAAATATTGAATTTCGTAGGTGGATGATCGTTTCCGATTCGAATACTTTAGAAGGAGTTATTGGGTGTGCCGAGTTCAATTTTTACATCCAGAAGGTCGTACGATTTTTCTGTACCGAAATTTGGAAAAATGGAGATTTTTTTAATATAATTTTTTTACCGCCCTGTATATAATCTTGAATATTTTATTTTTATGTTGGTAACATGTAAATGGGCCCTTTTAACCATTTCCGAGATAAAAACGAAAACATTTCGTAGGTGGATGATCTTTTTCGATTCGAATACTTTAGGAGGGCGTTTTTGGGTGTGCCGAGTTCGATTTTTGTATCAAGAAGGTCGTACGATTTTTCTGTAGCGAAATATTTCGAAAAAAGGCGAATTATTTAAAGTTTCCTTACCTATCGTTACATATTTAATAGAACCAAGATCGCTTAAATAATACTTCGAATAATACGTATACAGCTCATATACAATCATATTTTTTTTAACCCTAAAATCTAGTTTTAAATCAAGTGCATAATTTGAAACTAACTTTACTTCGTGGTATTTAGTGGGAATTTTAGTGGTAATTTTAGTGGAAATTTAAGTGGTAATTAGTGGAAATGGGTGCAAATTGGTGACAATTTAAGTGGTATTGAGTGGTAATTCTTGAGGTAATTAGGGGTAATAGAGGAAATGAGTGGTCATTTGGAGGTATTTACTGGTAAATTGTGGTAATTTCTATCAAAAGTGGTATTTTAATGTATACAAATCCACTACTGAAATCCTCCTCGTCTCTAGGTTATATTCTCGTATCTAGCATAGTTCAAAAGTTATTTGCGTTTGTAATTGTAAAAAATATTCGATTTTTTTTATTTTCACTATATCGCAGAATCTAAGCAATATACGAAAAAATGTCATGAGACCTTTTTGTAGGGCATTAAATTTCCTATGAATAACAACTATACAACCTTTTCGTTGCAAAGTTATTCTCGAATGAAAAAAATGTTTTAAGTCGAGTATTAAAATATCAGTTCCAAAGGTAAATGAACATCTGAGATTACTGAAAAGGTTCTAAATAAATGAACAAAATTATTGTTTATATTTAAAGCATTCATATTACAAATTAATCTGCAACAGAGGGCGCGAAGTCAGGGCACATCAAATCGTTCTGCCAGGTAGTTACGACCGCCAATTTGTTCTGCCAATAATTGACATATACACTTGGAATAGATACTACAACAACATACTAAAAAATTAAACTTAATACTAAATAATAAAAAGTTCATTGCTCCCACGACATGTTCGGGGTGTCCTGTCACCCTCTTAAGACTGGCCAATCGTTCTGCCAATATTAGATCGATGTTTGTGGGCTGTCAGAGGAGTAGTGGAAACAGCTTCAGCCTTAACTAAATAATAAAAAGATGCATTTTTTTACACATGTGGGCTATTCTGCCGCCCTCTTACGGCTAGAATCCGGGTTAATCCTCACGGATGACACTTAGTTATGCCCCCCTCTCTCAACATCCTCTCAAAAAATAGGACTTAACTAAATCATCACTGAAAATGTCACTGGCTCTCTTACTATAATAGACATACCGTAGACTAATAATTCAAATTTCATCTGCTATGTACCAATATTAACGAGCAGTCTCCAACCTCCAGGCCATTCCTTGTATATAACAGCATGTGATGCATGTTATTAAGTTTGCTTTACCTTGCGAAGAATATTGGGAAACTGGACCATAATGGCGCTGTCATGTTCGACTACTGCCACAAAGCTAGTCGTTGGCTAACTAGTTATAATATTTAGATACTGCCTCAATCATTGCGAATTAAATGCAATTTGCATGTATACGTATGTATTTTTGTGTAAAACGCATTTAACAACTTTATTTTCTTCTAATTGAGGAATAATGTTTCAGCTATTTGAATTGTCTAATAATTATATTGCGCTTCAGAAGTTTTTATTGAATTGTTGATAAGCAAATTTGTAATGTTAAATTATTTAAAATTGTTATGTGAATAGAATATTGTCAAACTATGTGAAATATCTTACTGACCAAAGTACAGTAGGTCTAAACTTTATAGACAGAATAGGTAACTCTACTTAAAAGAGACACTTTACATTTTAAGCATGTAACGTCTGTTACCGGGTGATTAGTGTTCTTTTTAATTCTTTATTTCTTGCCTAAAATAAAACTAGCATCTAATTAATTTTTCTACATTTAAAACAGAACGCATCTCCTCTGGTTAGGCACGTAATCGATGTAATTTATTTGAACTTTGATAATTCATACTACTTTAGACAGGAATTTGTCGCAAAATTTTTTGCAAAAAACACTGAAGCTTTTATTAACAATTACTTAAAATCAAATATCAGTTATCTTCAATAAGAGAGGATGTCTATTATGTACTTATCTCAGGAACCATTCGTAGGATTCATATAGGTATTACAATAACGGCCAATGAATATTATTATCAAGTGGGTAGGTTATGTGTATTCAATACAAATAACAATGCCTAAAATTATTCTAGGTAAGAAAGATTAAAATTGTGTTTACTCAAATTTTTGAAACAGATTGCACAACTTAGATTTGGCAGACCAAAGTTTTTTAAGCCAGATACTCTTATAAAAACATTTATCCACAAAGTTTTTTTTCCTTCAAACTTCAGAACATCATAACTTTTTCACTCATTAGACGAAGTAAAAGTTGCACTTTTTACTGATGAAAAACTTCAGCGGTAGATAAAGCCCGTTATGGCCGCTGCCAACGGCGGCAGTATAAGTACTTTTGCTGCCTCTGTTTTATCCAATCAAGCAACGAGTTATTTTATTCTTCAAGCGATTCTGTTACGTCATATGTGATATAAAAGTTAAATTTCTAGAATGTCGACAATATTTTCAATAAATAAATCAAGTTGGCTTTTGATGAGTTCAGCGGCAGAAAAAGTCCGTTATTGCCACTGTCAACAGTGTAATGAACGCCGATTTCACCCTTTTATGTACTTGCTTTATTTTCGACCTTTTCTTCAACTCTTGTTCATTTTTTTTAGCTTTCATACCAACTTTTACGGCTTGTTTTCTCCTAGAAAAATCTGGATTCTGCAGGTGTTCAGCTATTAAAATGTTTTTACTAGAAACACTTAAAATTCCTAAGTCGGCGAAAATTTTATTATGGCAATAATTATCGTTTTAACATGTTTTATTAATTCCAATACCGCCGAATGTTGCATATTAGAGTAATTAAAATTGGTTATTCCAGTTAACATGTTTTTTGCATTCCGATCCCAGGTCTTTGCCCGCTAAAAATTCTTAGTAGTAACGCCTCCTGGCCAAGGTTTTCTTTTTAGAGCAAAGTGTTGGGGGACCTGCTTGGGAAACGTTCAACTAGTGGGTGATAATCCTTATAATTAGTTCCTCTAGTCGCGCATTATAATGCAGTTCAAAAAAATAATTAAAAGTCGGCTGCAGTTCGAGTCTTATTCCGGTTCTGGTGAAGTTAAACACAATGCAGTTGATTTGGAATATATTCCAATAGTAAGTTATTTTATTTTAATAGGTGCTAGTGTTGTACATTTTCCTGAATTTTCTTAGGCAAAATAATTTCATTTTAGACGCGGTTCGGGCATTATTTCTTGAAACTTGAATTTCAATTTAAATTTTGTTTTTAAAATAAAATTATTATTTTATTTGAATGTTCTCTCTTGACGATCTAATTCGAAACTTAATCTATTTAAATTTTCTTTATTGGAGAGCTAGTACAAACTTGAGTTATTTTTGAATAAATTTAAAATAATTATGAAAGAATTTGTTGAAACAATTTACACAGAATCATATACTAACCCCGGTCCATTACAACAGCAGTAAAAGTACTTTTGCTGCCTCTGTTTTATCCGATCAAACAACGAGGTTCTTTTATTCTTTAAGCAATTCTGTCATGTTATATGTGATATAGCAGTTAAATTTCTAGCATGTCGAGAATATTTTCAATAAATAAATCAAGTTGACTTTTAATGAGTTTAGCGGCAGAAAAAGTCCGTTATTGCCGCTGCCAACAGCAGTAAAAGTATTGTTGCTGCCTCTGTTTTATCCAATCAAGCAACGAGTTATTTTATTCTTCAAACGGTTCTGTTTCGTCATAAGTGATATAAAAGTTAAATTTCTAGCATGTCGACAATATTTTCAATAAATAAATCAAGTTGACTTTTGATGATTTGAGCGGCAGAAAAAGTCCGTTATTGCCGCTGCCAATAGCAGTAATAGTATATTATTTTATATGGAGGAAAAGTGTTACTTTTCATGGCGCGCTCGTGCTTAACAGCCGAACGGAGTGAGGCTGGTAATAGAGAGCAAGCCATGAAAAGTAACTTTTCCTCCAAATAAAATATGCTGTTTTTTCTTTAAATGTCGACAAATTAATGCGAAAACATCTCTTTTTAATAGTAATAATTTCTAACTATTATTAAAGATAAATGGGTTCGCAAGGCGGCTTAGACCACGGTCGTAGGTGGCCTTGCTTAGACCGGTGTCGGTGAATATAATGTAACATAAAGCTGTCAGTGGACACTGTCAACAATAATTATTTTTCTAAGATTGCGTCTCCGATTGCGTTTTAATTCCGTATTGATAAGCAGTTATTGAGTAAGTTCGATTAAATAATAACCAATTTGTTCCTAAATTAGTGATTTTCAGAAATGCATTCACAAATTGAGTGATAAATACAAATTGTAGTTTAATAAATCTTGAGTTGTTGACGCTTATTTTGCTGTGTGTTTGTATTGTATCTATGTTGCTATGACAACACTTTTACCTCCGCCGGCGGAAAAGTGAAAAGTAAAGCTCCGGCGGAGGAAAAACGAAACTTCACGGCCGCCTACACAGTCGAGTAATGACGGATTTACTGACGTTTGAAGAAAAAAATACTTTTGCTACCTCTTTCTTATCCAATCAAACAACGAGTTGTTTTATTCTTCAAGCTATTCGGTCAGATCATATGTGATATAACGGTTAAATTCTTAGCATTCTTAGATAACATGATCATTCAATAAATAATTTGCAATAATATCGGATGTTTCCCCAGGTAAATCGGCAAATTCGATAATTTTAATTTTAACGCCACTTTTTTCATTGAAATATCTAATTATTAATGGAAATAATCTAATCTCTTTATGATTTGAGGCATCTGTAAAAATTGTAACGAAATTTAAACGATTAATGTCTTATCCATACATTTTGGCGCAATGACGTTTTTGGCACTTGCGTCGCATTTTGATCTCTTACAAGAAAACTTTTTGGCAAATAACATTTGAATTATATTCGAGGTGCAATCCATTGACTGAAAATTTTGGTTGACAGAATTCAACTGATTTAAAATAGCTCTCAACTTTACTTGATGACGCTTCGACAAATAAAAACTTCTTATTAATTAGTGATACTAATATGTCGCGTTTTATCTGACTTTCCTCCACTAGAGATTAAAAATTGACCATTGCATTTTTTGCAAAAGACCGTAGATTCGACTTTTGTTTTCTAATAAAATGACATTCTTTTTAAAGGTTCACAGTAAATTTGCAATTTCTTTTGGACATTATAGGTAGATAGCGAAGTAATCAAAACTAAAACCAAAATTCGAAATTTAAATGGATAAGTACTAGAAATGGAAAAAGAAATGCTTTAAAACTGTTTCTTAAATTATAATTTTATTTATTACTTACCTTTATCTACCAAAATATGGGAACTTTCAACAAAAAGATCAATATTTTGGTAAACAAATACTATTTTAAGTGGGCCAAGATGCAAAAACCAAAATTATAGTTAATAAATATCTCAATTAAAAATGTGTAATAAAAGCGCCAAAACCAAAAGTATAGTAACAAGTCTACAAGACAAGTGCAACGTGCCACTGAATTGAATTTTGAAATAATTTTTAAAATGCGGCTTCTTATCATAAAAACTATTTCCGTCTTAAAATGGACAGTTTCATATTTTTATATCCAAAAGTCCGAAGTAAAGGGGAGCGGCGGCGTAAGAAATCGCAATAGATTGATAATGCGGGACGTTTTATAAAATGCGGGACACATTGCTTTGCGGGACTAAATACCAAAATGCGGGACTGTCCAGCCTAATGCGGGACGAATGTTCACTTTACCATATCTTCGATCTCCGAAGAATTTATATCTTCATGGCGTATCATAAATTTTATAGTCTGAATCTTATTTCTGAGCTAGAACAAGCCTGGAATATCAGTTTGTCAAATTATTATTTTCTCAGAATTCCCATAAGTAAATTTCTATTCTACCTTAAGCAGGTATTTTTCGCAAAAAGACTAGTCTTCTATTTGAACATAGAAATAAGAATTACGATTTCTAGCAATTAATCTAAAAACTAAAAATAACTTCATTGACCGTTTTTATAATATTTTTTTGTCAAAAGCAAAAATGGTTCCTGAGTTATTTGGACACCCAGCACTGGCTTATCCTGACATATATTTATATTTTTTTTTCAAAAAGTAAACTGATATATATAATATTTTCTTTAAAAATCTTATTATTTTATTTACTTGAAACGTATGAATTCTGATAATACAAAACATATTTGACATACTTATTTTCTAAAAGCTCAGATTTTTATTTTACGGACCTCAAAGGATTTTATTAGGCATTTAAGAACTTTGTAATTCATACATCGACTTGATGTTGTCTAATAAACAAACAACACCCATTATTCGCATGGTACAGCATCAGTAATATTAGTCTTGGATTAGCACAATTCTTGTGCATACGATTTTTCTTGAATATCTAGGGTTACACAGGAAAAACGTGTTGAAGGTTTTCTGTTAATAGTTAGACAATAAATTGGATATATCTTTTACCTCTGTTGAACATGTCAATTTTAACTGAAAATAAAATACGTATTTGGAAAGATGTGTGATTTTTGCGTTCTTGTGCTTTTGTACCTTGTGATCGCTGGAGTTGAAAACTATAAGAATGAATCAAATCTCCAAGTTTGGAAATCGATACATGTACGTAGCTTTGTTACTAAAATATTATATTTCAAAACATAACTATTTATTTTGAAATGTTTTACTTGTCAAACAAAATTTTATAGTAAATTCTAATTTAAATGTTATTAAATTAAAAAATTTGCTTTGAAGTATAATATATTTAGTAGGAAAATATTTTTAGTTGACTTTATGTTTAGTTTAGGCTGCTTGTTTAGAATGTAGATAGCGCTAGTTGACTATATGTTACTAACACCAATCCACAACTACATTACACTTTATCCGTATTCCAATATACGATATAGTTGGTATATATTTGTCTATGGTTGGATTAATACCATCTCCTGGTACATTTTGATTATAGCCTACTATTAAGAGTCTTAATAGTAGGTTATGTACGGCATGCATAGAAATATAAATGTTCATGTTACTAAGCCTGTACTAAAGTTAAATTTTATAAAATGCAATAATGATTTTTCATCAATTTATATGAATCATGATATTATGTTTCCAGGTGTATGGCATCTCGCAATTATTTTCCACGATAAAGTCAATTATTTGATAGAAATAGAAATATTTATATTATCATTTCACTTAAAGTAATATTGAATTACTAATTTTTTACAATGCAATATTTTGTCGATGATTACTGATTCCTTATCAACTGGGTCGGTTTTACTTCATTTTCCTACATCCTATATTGGAGCATGCCAATAAAAGCGGATTTTCGGTTTTATGTGTATTTACATGATTTTTTTCTGGTTTCAGATATGAATGTTAATAAAATTATATATATTTTCCAGAAATATGTACAAAACGGCCAGTTTAATTGTATGCATATATATTAGTACTTTATCTATTGGCGACCTTTTAAAACCGTAACGTTTTGTACATATTGCCCTGTATTGTTGAAATACCTTATATATGAATATATTACACAACTTATTACCTACTACACAACAAATTATCTTCTGCTATAATGTTACTTGACAACTAGATGGTATGAAAGTAAAAACGCATTAAAGAAAATGGTTAAGATTATTTTTCTCGATACTCTACAACGATATCTGTTAATATATAAATAAATACTGAAATAAGGTAAGAGACCTTCCAAGATTAAATTAAAATTCTGCTTCGACAGATAATAAAAATATATTTTAATCGAAACTCTTACTGATCGATTGACATACAGATTACCCCGGTGACACCATAACATTATTATTTTAATATTTAAAAATACCATTCTTGTAAATTGCCAGACAAATAATCCTTCTATCAGCTTCCAGATATTGATGATGAATAGCTTCTCTAAAATGAAATGTCATATTTATTATTATTAGTATTAAAGCTATACTCCCTAAAGTTAGAAAATGTTCTGGCAATAATCTTGAACTAGCGCTTTAATCCTAAAGTTAACTACATGCATTTTATATACATTTTTATGATTTTTCTACATACAACTTCCTGACTAGATTTATAAACATTCTTAATTTCCAGAGGCCCTTGTGTCAAATTCAATATTAAAAAAATTTCCTGATCTTACATTATACAAGTATTTCTCGGAACTCGGTATCAGATGTTCCTGCAGATAAGGCAATAATTTGTTTTTTGTTTCAAAAATAAACGAAACATTGGCTGTGTCAATACAAATTTTTATCATTTGCACCTCTCGTTTCAATTATAGAAAATGTTACATATTCTTAAATTGGCTGCGGCATTTCTATGTCCACTCCTTTTGTTAACTTCTCCGGATTGCCAGTTCTTAAATAACTGATAAAAAAGTTATTATTTTGCACTTTCATTGTGCAATCGTATAGTGTTTTATTCTTATATTGGTAAAAAGTGATACACAAATTAACAAAATGTGTACAAGTAGTTTTGCAACATACGCTAACTTATCAATGTCGAACTGAAAGGAATTAATTAACTGGACTAGCGGTTACGCTGCTTTATTTTAAGCTCATTTATCTGACTTTCTTGATTTACGTCCGAAGAAGCTAACTGAAATCCAAAGCTGTGACCGTGACCAAAACGTACAGGATGAGAGTTAATTAACAGGAATTAATACGGGTCCACGGGATTTTGCCAGTTTGTCATTATATCGGATTGCAAACTTGCACAAAATATGTTTGTTATCAGAAGCCAACCAGCTACAAAGCATTCTAATTTGAGAGAATTATGCTTAAATTACTTTTTTCGTTAAAGTGAGCGCTTTCGTGATTTCACGTTGTGGGAAACAAGATAATTGGGCTCGAGGAGTTGACAAACTGATGAAAAAATGGGTAATAGTTAGTTTATCTATTTTAGCAATTATTTTCGTGAATAAATTTATCTCCTTACGACGCGGCGTCAACTAATATGTTGCTTATTGAAAAACACGACGTTACCTTCCGCAAGAAAGTGCTTTTTAATTAAACCAAAAGGAAAATTTTCTCTAAAACATTTTTTCGCGCAAACTTAATCTCGAGCAGTGATGACCATACCAAAATATATTTTCGAGAGCATATGGAATAAGTAATATCAAAAGAGACTTCGAATCGCTACTATAAATATGCCGGCTACCTCCGGCTCCGCCTTGAAATTTGATCACACATTTATATGTACAACGCCCAGAAATGTTGGAATATGAGGAGAGAACAATGGAAGCCTATTCATCTCTAGAGGAAAGAATTAACACTGGGAGTTATTGTGGCATTGGAGACAAAATAGAAAGTTGGATGATATATAGTGTAGTAGATAGTATAATGAAGCAAGTAATAAGACGGGAAATAAGAACAGCAAATCAAAATTGCTTTAAAGCATTTGTCAAAGAAATATGGGAACTAGAATTTAATTACGATATATTTAATACGTGCAAGAAGATCCGAGAAACAGCTGAAATATACAAACCGAACACGATCGGTAAATTACAGGAGAAAATCGTGAAGTTTATTATTGACAAGGAGGAAATAGATACCTAGAAAATACATATCAGAACCTTTTAGGGATATTAGATCAGATCAAACTGCAGGTTTAGAGTGTCCAGATGATCTACCAATAACATAACTTTAAATATTTCGTGATACCTACGGCATTGTACTAGTTGAAGTAAACTAGTAGATATCAATTTGCGTTCTTCTACGTCGGCCTCCTATCAAAGGGTGAAAATCATTATAGCAGTATGAACCTTGCTCACGATTGCCCTAAAATATTTATATTTTTGAGATTCGGTAACCAGGTTTTTCTACGTCTGTCCGTACTTGCTTCTGCCCTTTATTTGTCATTTCATTATAAGTCAACATACCTAGTTTGAACCGCTGATAAGGTTGCCAAAATATTCAATTTTTTTTCCCTTTGCTTCTGGGTTGTCAGTTGGTTTCAATAATTTTTCGTTAGTTTCTCGATCAGTTCAACATTCTCAGGTAGAATCTATGAAAATAGGCTTCCAGTTTCTTGATGTAAGTATTTTTTTATCCCCACTTCAGAGCATTTTAATGAATGTTTTGGTGTACGTATGGGGTTCTATAATTTCCTTTAATTGTTCAATGTGATCGGCGAGCAATGTCCAGATATGTCCACCTGTACAGGGTTATCCAACGAGGACTAGACAAGGCGATTTTTTTACTTTCCCTGTTTTTTTATAAAAAAAAAACTGAAATAGCCATCTTATGTAATTTTCCCCCGCGGATTCGGATATGTTCAGCAAAAAACAGTTGAACGTCAAATAAAAGTTCTAGGGGTCACTTTGATATTTTTTTAAATGGGATGCCATATTTTTAATGTGCTTATCCGATTTCTCATATAAATTTTGATCTAAAATGATGGATTTTTAATTCAAAAACGCCTTTTTTCTTCAGTTTTAAATTCGGAAAATGTTCGTCTACCGTACGATTAATACCTGATAGATGGATACGCGTTTCACCTGTTCAACCTTTAACCTGCTTTAAAGCGGCCGTCAGTCAGACCAAATCCAAATAATCAATTTTCAAATTTCTATACTATATTTTTCACGAGTTAGTTACAAATAATGAAATATTCTTTAGAAGAACGAGTAAGTGTAATAAAATTATATTACAAAAGTGGAGAGAATGCTCGACAAACACAAAGAACATTTTTTGAGAGTTTCCAGAGACACATTTCAGTAGATACAATTATCAGAATTAAGAAACCTATTTGAAGAAAGCAAGACATTGAACGATAAGCCAAGAAAGATGAAAAGATAGAATAGAAGGAATCGAGCCATTGTTCAATATTTTACTATAAATCGAAATAAGGTATGGTCCAGGACTCCGGAGAGTAAGCTATGGAACAGTTCACAGAACTTTAAAAAAATATGGTCTAAACCATTAATCCTTCCCGTTCAATACTTAACACAACATCAAAAAGAACTTCGATTTCGATTTGTTGCTTCAATGCTGATGAGAGAGCAAGACGAAGATTATAATTTATATAATAAAATTCTATGGACTGACGAAGCGTCATTTACAACATCGGGGGTATACAATCGGAAAAATACAAGATACTGGGCAGCAGTTAACCCTCATTGATATGAAATGATAAAGTTTCAAGGTAGGAGCTCCTTAATGTTTGGTGTGGGATGTTAGAAAATCGAATCATTGGACCACTATTTTATCGTGGCTCTTTAACAGGCCAAAGATACCTCCAGTTTCTTCAAAACGATATCGAGGATTTCTTGGAAAGGTTGCCATTGCAAGTCTACAACAATATCAGTTGGCAGCAGGATGGTGCTCCGCCTCATGCAGTTCGAGAAGTGGTAACATACTTAAATGAGCATTACAATCAGTGGATTGGCCGTAACGAGGATATTCATCAAAAAATTATAAATGAAATTAATAGACTTAACCAGGACCAAAATATTGTAAGACATTCCTTGGAGAGACTGAAAAGGGGGCATCGGTCGTGTTTTGAAAATAATTGAGGACACATCGAACAATTATATTATTGAGCTTAACTTTATTAAGTTAGTTTATAGTTTTTTCTAATATGTCATACCGTTTTTATACGTAAACAATAATAGATTTGCAAAAAACTACCATTATTTGTAACTAATTCGTGAAAAATATAGTATAGAAATTTGAAAGTTGATTATTTGGTCTGACTGACGGCCGCTTTAAAGCAGGTTAAAGGCTGAACAGGTGAAACGGGTATCCATCTATCAGGTATTAACCGTACGGTAGACGAACATTTTCCGAATTTAAAACTGAATAAAAAAGGCGTTTTTGAATTAAAAATCCATCATTTTAGATCAAAATTTATATGAGAAATCGGATAAGCACATTAAAAATATGGCATCTCATTTAAAAAAATGTCAAAGTGACCCCTAGCACTTTTATTTGATGTTCAATTGTTTTTTGCTGAACATATCCGAATTCGCGGGAGAAAATTACATAAGTTTTTTTTAAGTTCATTCTTAAACAATACTTTTTTTAATATATTGGTTAAACTTATATGTCCTATTATTGTGTATAATCTTTTGCCTTAAGGGTATCATTCTCAAAATCGAAAGAGTTTCTAACATTGTTTTGTTTTTGGTTAAAGTGGCCAAAGCTGATATTAGTCAATCCTTTAGTCCCGTAAAATATATTGTGCTAAACAGCTTGCAAGTACGTAAATTTCCTCCTCGTTGATCAACTTTAAAAGCTCTATCCGTACTTCGTCAAGGCTCCAATATTGCCTGCCTTAGTCTGCTAAATGACTGCTAATTGCTGTCTCATCTCCTCCATGTCTGTCCTGTGTTGAAACCAGGGCATCGTTCCTGCCAAGCTCCTCTATGTATTGTATGCAGAATGGTCCAGATAACTATTTAAATTAAAATATCTCTATTATTTTTGAAATTAGAAAAAATATTCCGAAATTTGTTTGATTTGATTTGATTTTACACATGCTTTGGTTTTAATGTATAGATGGTACTTCAAAAAAGCATGGCACATGCCAACTTTGTTTTTTTTTTATTTAATATATCACATTTTTTAATGATTTTGAATTTTCCATGAAATTTTGCATATTTTTTGTATAACATATCATGTATCAGAACTTTGCAAATAATGAAAGTTTTACAATAACAAAATACTATGATTTTTTCGATATAATTGCTTACCTGTTTAGATACCTGCTTCCTTTGGCGTTTGAAGTCTGATTTACTGGTTCATCTTTATTTTCTGCTAATATTTTACAAAATGAGCTATTGGATTGTTAAAAGGTTGAAAATGGTCGAGTTTTATGTCAAGAACGATAATAACGCTACAAGAATACGAGAACAATATAGGGCAAATGTTGAGAATGATGGAAGAGTACCATTTATATCAGCTATAATAAATACGAAAAATGTATGGCAAGAAACAGCATCTCTAGTAAATAAGGAAAGGACAAAATAATGAAACGAAGGAAAGGATCTTATTATACTGCTTTATTTTCAAGAAAATCCAAGAAAGTCTATCAAAGACTGTGCCAGAGATATAAGGAATGAAAGAAGAAACAAGATAATTATTTCTAAGTTATTGAAACTAACAATAGTAACAATACTGTTCTCTATACAATCACATTATATGAAGGAATTTTAAAGCGCGGGCGGGGGATCCTTTGCACATAGTCTATCAGTCTGCGCTCATTGTTCGTCTACTCACGTATAAATTCAGCCCGGTAATTCGGTCTCTCTAGCGAAGGCACACCCAACTTCCTCGGTTGGATCTTTCTTATGTCCTCAGAGTTCAGCATGCAACTTCCAAAATGCACCTCTCTAACCCTCGCCAACACAGAACAGTCGGCAAGAACATGAGGGGCGATTCTTCTTCCTCCACAGCATCACCTGCATTCCGGAACTTCGACGATCCTCAGCAAATGCAAATACCTCTTCAAGCGGCATCCACAAGGCGTCAAGTCTCGAGAGTAGCCCAGCCTGCTTCCTTCCTGGAGTAATCCGCCATTGATTCCTGGCCTGCTCATTCATTGCGTTCTATAGGATTGCAGCGGCCGTACTGTTGCATACACCCATTACAGGCTCAGTTCCAATTGGACGCATTGCGGAACCCTGTCGGCTTTCTCGGTCACCAGGACATTCGAGTGTCCCGGAACTCATACAAAGCGGACCTTATTATGTCCTGCCAAAGCCCCCAAGACGTCCCTATATTCAGGTACCAGCGCGAAATGAGCTACTTCAAATGAAGATATCCTTCCCCCTGAAAGCTCGTAACAGGGTCTCATACACGCATTTGAGGCTCGCATACATTTTGGCCTGGAACACGGTTGCATAAATCCCGAGAGTAAATACACACCCGCTCCACTATCACTATCCATTTTGAAAGCCTCTATGTACCGGACGATCCCATTAACCGGACGTGGACTGCGATCCGCCCCCCACCCACGCATCTCTATCGGGTATGTGAAATCTGAGGGGTCTACTTCATCTGATGATGGGCAGTATACTGTCCGCCCTCTTTAAGAGTTTCGGGCATTCATCAGCCGCCTTTCTCTAGATTATCGTTTGTTAGGTGACTAAGTCATTTCAGTCTGTATACGGACCTGAAGGCGTCAAGCTCCAGAAATAGGTGAAGAAGCGGCAAACCAGTCAGTCTCTCAAGAGCTCTGATGGATGCCGAGCACCTGTAATTTCCACGCAAGCCAGTCTCAGAACTATGTCTAACTGAGACCGAATCGTGGTTTTTTGCGTAGCGGCTATCCATAGGATGGCCCTGTAAGGGACAAGAGGGCATACTACAGCCGTATAAAACCAATGTAGGATCCTCGGCTGTAACACAAGCCATAGACCATTATTCGCCTTCTTGATACGGCTACTTACTTCCCCCTTCCAGATTAACTGAGAGTCCAGCAGCACTTCGAGAGGTTTGGTTGATCATTTATAGCTCAAAGGCTTGCCAAACAGGCTGATGGCAGAGATAATTTCTCCCAGCCTACTCTTTCTCGTAAAGAGTACTAATTCGAATTTCTCTGAACACCATCTTGCTGTCAGGTGGAGTGCTTGTTGCATGAGTCTTCCCGTGCGACCGATGTTCCGGTCATCAATAATGATGACCAGATCATCAATATAAGCTTGAACGTAAAAAAACCAGCCTCATTCAACTCCTACAGTAAGCTGTCTACTACTAGGCACGAAAGGAGGAGCGATAAAATCTTACATTGGGTGCAGCCTCAAGCTACTGTCGCCACCGCTGTTGAGTCGCTGCCAATTTCCACCTTGACTGCGTCCCTTGATAGTATAGTCCTTATCCACTCTATGATAGAGGGATCTGTGCCACATCTGCTTACAGCAAATCGATTCGAAAAACGTGTTGTCAAACGCGTCATTGATATCGTGTATGTTCCACAGTCAAGCACTTTTACATCGTACCAAACAGGTAATGGAGAACCATCTCCGTGGACTTTCCCGCCTGGTAAACATATTCTTGGATATCGATTAGTGTTGCCATTAAATCCGCCTCTCTTGTGTGACTATCATCATTAGTATACTACTACAACACCGTTTTATCCACAATACTGAAACACAATTTTTACTCTAAACCTTTCCGCCTAATTCTATTTATTCTAACAATGTACTTAATCAAGTGAAACCAAAAAGAACCAATCCTGGGATCTCTTTTGGTTACACTCGATTGACCAGTACAATGAATCTATATGAGATAGGCCCTCTATTTCTATTCTATTCATTCTTGCATTTAATAATTTCCATGATTTCCTATGTGTCTAGCAATCTTCTGTCAATTATACTATGAATTAATTTTAAATATTTAATTGTTATTCTGTTTTTGTTTTCAAAGCATGCTGAACAACACTTGATTTTTCTGTTCTACCATACTTTGAATAGTTCACATGAGCTATGTATTCTTTGAATTCATTTGTATGGGTCTTCTAGTTTCCCCAACATATTTTGATTACAGTCCATGTAATCAATTTCATATATCATATATTCCACTTCTTCCAATGTTTCAATTTTGTCCTTCGAACCACCCAATAACGTTAAACTGGAAAAAGTAGAATATATGAAATTGGTTGCATGGACTGTAACCAAAAAACGCATAACTCATTAAAAGTATGATATATAATATAACAGAAAGAACATGCTTTAAAAATTATCACAGAATAACATAACTAACCCAAACTGAAAATTTAAAATTAATTCATAGAATAGCTGAGATGCATAAGAAGTTGTGTGTGAGAATAGTTTGAATAGAGATAGAGGGCCTCTCCCGTATAGTCCATTGTCCTGGTTGATCGAACGTAAGAATTTCTAGGATTGGTGCTTTTTGGTTTCGCGTGATTAAACAAATAGGTAGCATAAATAAAGTTAGGGGAATTATAAGTTTAATTTTAATCATCTCCTGATGATTAACGTGCGTCGACTGTAAAAACTGTATTTCGATATTGTGGATAAAACTGTTTTGTAGTGTATTTTGTCGAACCCCAACTTAACAATGCCTACATACAGACAGAGTATCCCAAATAAGAATGCATAGTGTGAAGATCTCGTAACGTTGGGCCAATGGAACGAAAGTTAAATATTTATTATTAGTTTCCTTTTCTTGAATTTACTTGGAAAAATGAAGCAAAATACTTGTTACTTTTCCTTTTTCTCCTTTGCGAGTATAATGTTTTTTTTTCGTGGTCATAACAGCATTTTTTTGTAACATTTAAAACTTTTCAGAAATCTTTTATCTCTGAAAGCCCAGTTTATACGATAACAAAATTCATGGCTGGCTAAAGAGACAATTCAGTTTATCTTACATACTATCTATCCTGGTAAAAGTGTACATATTATTATGTACTGATAAAAGTGATAATTACATCTTTAGTTTTAGAAACAATAGGCTTCTGGATAATTATAAGAAGCATCGGATTCAAAATATACCAGCATCAACTTGTAAAGATCAAAATGTCATAAAGAAAGCAAAATTTATTTTGCTTCTTAGCAATCAATGAAATATTGTCTGACAATCACTTAAATGCTAATATTCAACGTCAATTCAAAATACTAAAAAATAATATTGCAGAAGCAAATCTTCATCAATGGTTTAATTTAGAGCATTAACATAGACAATAATGTAAATCTATCCGTGATATCTAATTATTTTGAGATATCATTAGAGTATAAGGAAAATAAAAGGAAGGCTAACTGGCAATTTACAGGACTCGTGCATTTAAATTTACGCCTTTTATATTCCTTAAACTATTTAGGAAAAATTTGATATTACTAAATACGCTTGAATTAAAATAATGTCTTTTGAAATTTGGCTCAAAGCTGATACCAATCAGTCAAGGAGAATTTCTAAACTTAGTCGATCTTTAAGGGAAGTGTGTTGAATTAATTTATTCTTCGAACATGCTCCTTGATTCATGTTTACGCCAATCAATCAATCATTTATGAATTCCAGTACAAAGATTTTGCATACGTCAAAAATGTATCATAAGTGTCACTATAGTTTAATAAGGTTAAATAAAATCTTAGAAGAGTAATAATACTATAGTTACTTAAACACTACTAAAATGCGTCATCAAATTAAAAAGAAAAACTAAAATAACAATTACAACATACATTAACCTGCAAGTAACATTATAGCAGCTTTGTAATAATTCGGTGGATAGTCTACTCTACATATATCTTTATTTTACAACATTTCTTGTTAAAAATATACTTTGGCTTTTTACATTCTCGTCCCGAGGACGAAGGAATGAAAAATGTTGCCGATTAATTTTTCTTCTAGTTTAAAAGCAATATTCTTCAGTGAAATAAATGGAGCTAAGGCAACTTTGACACGAAACATTTATATTCTTATTTTGTAGAAAGATACATTACGTGGTTTAGATGATATTTTTCTGTTTACTTTAAATTGGATTGCTATAGTAATTTATTATATTACAAGGTAGTTTCAAATGTTAACTGAGAGCACAATATTCAAACACACGCAGAATAACATAATGTTTGAGTGAAGTACCGGGTCTGCCAAGGAGAACTGAAAAAGGGCTTATTTTTTACCATTTTTGTATTTTTGAAAGAATCCAAAATAGCCAATCGACGTATTTTTCTCTGTAAATTTCAAAAACGTCACCAAAATACATTTGAATCAAAAAGAAAAGAGTTACGCTATGGATAAGGTCTTTTTTAAACGGATCATACCGTTTTTATATACGATTTTTGAATGCCAAGAAAATGCTAAAGAAGCAAGAAGAAGACAATGCAAATTTTCATAGAAATATCTCAGACAACACAATTCCAGGATAAAAAAAACGGATTTGAGGAAAATAGAACTTTACATCATAGGATTTCGAATGCAGTTTGGGACGTTCAGTACGGTGGTGTAAGACGCAGAAGAGTTATCCAAGGAACTCTTCGCAGGACTTTAAAAATTCATAAATGTAAGCCATTTCGCATCCTTCTACTTCAACATCTAACACCGGCACAAAAAGAACTTCAGTTCCAATTTGTTCCCCAAATTGTAGTTCGGCAAGAAAATTAATACACCCTAATTTATTTAACGATATTGTTTGGACCGACGAACAACATCGGAAGTATTCAATAGTATACCAATCTTGGAACTTGTTTCGAGAACAACGGGGGCCACATTGGTTTTATTTTTATTAGTAGAATTCTGTGAATTTCAATTTTTATCATGTAAAGTTTTATGTTCCACAAATAGGTTTTTTTATCCTTAGAATTGTATTGGCGGATATATTTCTATAAAAATTTGCCATAAATCTTCTTCTTGCTTGGCATTATTTGTAGAACAGACTAAGAATCTGTAGTGTGTCATCTAAGGAGTATTTCATTTCGACATAACAAAATTGTCAATTTTTTTTTTGGATTTGAAAGATTTAACGGTATTTTTACCTGTATTGCATATACTAACCTATGGTATATTTCAAATAGGTTAAATTAAATTAAAATTATATTTTATGAAACGTTAAAATGTAATAAAAACAGCTATCTCCATATTAAATCTTTTATCAAAACGGACATAAAAATGCAACTTTTCCAAAAATTTTATAAAAATGGTATGTTCCATTTAAAAAACACCCTGTCAATTGCGTAACTATTTTTTTTTTGGTGACGTTCTTGAATTCTAGAGAAAAAATACATCGATTGGCTTTTTTTTCAAAAAAACAAAGGTCAAAAATAAGTCCCTGTTCTGACATCGTTGGAAGACCCTGTACATAGACATAGAATGAGTGATTCACCAAAATATATTTGTAAACTATTTTTAAAGACTCAAATTGAATAATTTGTTATACGTCACAGTATGCGCTGAAATATTCGCACCACAAGACAAAATATTTAAAAAAAAATTAATTTGAATGACAACTTTTTGTAATTCGCTTTAGCAACTCCGATGGTCTAAAAGTGGATATTGATGCCTCATTATTTGTTTGAGGAAGTATTCAAGTGTAAATAAACATACATTTTAAGAAAACACTAGATTTGTGAATAAGTTATTGCAAAATAGACATTAGAGCAAAAATATTAAACATTTGAAAACGGTCACTTTTCCGTCATATTGTGACCATATAATATTTATTAATAACCAGTTTTCTATTTCCAGATAGCTTAAATGAAAGAAAGATCAATACTAAACACTAATACAAATGCATAAATACTTTTCTTATAAATTGAGGGGACTAGATTGCAAAAATTCTCTCTAGTCATGTCAAAACCAAAATTCTAATTACATCAAAGTATTTAAGAAAAACGAAGGTGTAATGTTTATTAAATTTTAGATACTTAAAAATATTTTAATTTTTCTTTTTTAAATTAATTCAGTAAGTTTAAAAAAATCTTGAAAGTAAGTTAAATTCATTTTTTTTTTATCTAACTTGAAAATAAAAATAGAATGATCAAGATAACTCTTTAAACTGATATATCTCTATTATTTTTGGAATAAGAAAAAAATATTCCGAAGAAAAGCTGTTTGCTACCATCTGCTTTTACACATGCTTTTATTTTAAAGTATATATGGTGTTTCAAAATAACAACGTTGTTTTTTTAAATGTAATATACCACATTATTGAATGATTTTGAATTTTCTATTAAATTCTTATTTTGTATAATATATCATGTAGCAAAACTTAACGGTTTTCGAAATATTTAAGGTTTTAGAATTATTGGTACTATCATTTTTTGGAATAATTGTATACCTATTTAGATACCTGCTGCTAACTGGAGGTAAAGCTTTATTTATCAAATGTCATGTCATTAATATTTGAAGTCTGATTTATTCATCTTTATTTTCTGGTAATATTTTACAAAATGAGCTGTTTGAATGCTGAAAGGTTGAAAATGGTCGAGCATTATTTCCGAAAATGTTAATAACGCCAAGCCAGGTTGACAAAGGGTGAAGGGGAGGAGTAACAACCTCGTAAAAAAACCAGGGCTGATCTAGCTCCGGATAATACCACCCTGTAAGGGCCTCTGCCAGGGTACGGCGAAGCTACTGCCTTGTGGGATGGATGTTGGAACATCAAAGGCTAGAGGAAGAAAACCTTGATCAAAAATATGCCGGTCCTTCAGGATGGGGGCCGAGGCATTGGACTGGCTGGCTCTCCAATAATTGTAAAAAATCTCAAATACTAAAAAGCCTAAGCAAAGCCTCCAAACTTCGGACGGATTTTCTGGAAAACTGCCTAAGCAGCGAAAACGGTTAATTAATATCGGAACATGGAATGTACAAGGAGTAAGACAAAAGATAGACCTTATCGCTTCTTAAATGAAATTAATTTAGATATAATAGCATTATCAGAAACTAAAAAGAAGGGTACAGGCACTGAGGTAGGTGGTGATTACGTACACATTCATTCCAGCATCCCTAAAGAGAAAAGAACAGCCAGAGGTTGTCAAAGAATGACAAGATGGAAGAAACTATAACAAATATTGGCAACAACAGAGAAATTATCATGCTCGAAGACTTTAATAGTAGAACTGGAAGTAAAAGAGACAGTAATATAGTAGGCCCGTTTGGTGAACAAACAGTTAAGGACAACGGTCACAAACTAATAGAATTATGTGAAACTTAAAATCTCAAAATCAACAATTGGTTTTATAAACACAAATATTCGAGTCGATTTTACGATGTAATGATGTACGTGTTCTTCGAGGAGTCACATGTGAATTTGACCACCATCTTAGGAGTAAGACAGAAGATAGATCTTAAATCAGATTAATTTAAATATAAGAGCATTATCAGAAATTACAAAGAAGAGTACAGGGACTGAGGTGAGGGGCGATTACGTACACATTCATACCAACATCCCTAAAATGAAAAGGGCAGCCAGAGGTGTATCTCTACTAATATGGAACACTTTAAGAACAGAATTACTAATTGGGAAGCAGTTGATGAAAGTATTCTGATAGCGAACATTCAACTTCATGGACACAATCTCACCATAGTAGCCGCATATGCACTTCCGACGACGAAACAGTTGCTAACAAACAAGAGCCCTTTGACAAGATGGTAGAGATTATAACTAATATTGGCAATAACAGAGAAATTATCATGCTCGGAGACTTTAATAGTAGAACTGGAAGTAAAAGGGGTAAGACAGTAGGCCTGTTTGGTGAACAAACAGTTAATGACAACGGTCACAGACTAATAGAACTATGTGAAACTTACAACCTCAAAATCAACAATGGATTTTATAAACACAAAGATTATCGATTATGTGATAAGCAAACAAGAGTCATCGATGTAATGATGTACGTGTTCTTCGAGGAATCACATGTGAATTTGACCACCATCTGGTAGGAGCCAAAATTTTGTGACAAAATACAGATCTGGTAGATGCTGGAAAAGTGGAAATGTTGGAATCCCCTGGGTATAATTTCGATAGTTTCACAAATAACAGTACAAAACAACTTTACCAAAGTCGGTTGGATGAAAAACTGATAGAGGCACAAGGCTCCACCTTCACGAAAGTATACGAAAATATTATTGCAAGTTTACATCAAGCAACTAAGGAAGCGATCGAAGGTTAAACGAAAAAACATGCATACCTTAAGTGGCTTAGCGCAAAGACGGAAGAAGACTATGCGACATTTAAAGAGAAAAAGAGACAGGCCCGAAGACGGCAGAAAAGAACAAGGTATGAGACAAAAGATTTCAGGATATTAAATTAAAAATACAGGAAAGGACAACGCATTCCTGCAAGCAATAAAGTCTAAAGAGTGGAAAGATCATTTTAAAAACTTATTAACAGAAACACGACAGGAATATCTCAGTGATGATCGAACAGGACCCATACATGTACACGGTGAGGAAGTGAGAATGCAGGTAAAAACAGTAAAGAGAGTTATTACGAGCCTTAAAAATGGTAAAGCTAGTGGGCCGGATGGTACATAAGCGGAAATGTTGAAATATGGAACAGATAAATTACACAATAATCTGACATTTATTACCAACAAATGCTTTAATGGGCATCTAGTAGCAGAACCATGGAAAGACGCATATATTTCGTCAATCATTATCTATAGAGCAATTTCAGTCACTGGCACCATGACTAAACTTTATGGCAGATTCTTACGGGACCTAATAGAGGAAGACTTTAGGTAGAATGAAGAAGAAGGGCAAAGCGCTTTTAAAGCAGGAATATCATGCACTGACATTGTCTTCTGTTTAACACAAATAATAGAGAAAAAAGCTGCAAAAAACATAGATACTCATATCACATTTTTGTGGTCCTTCAAAAAGCTTACGACACAGTACCAATTTGCAAATTGCATACTATCCAAAGCTCTATAAAAACTCAAAATCAAGAATAAAAATGGGAAAATATCTCTGGAGAATTCCCAATTACCAAGGGGTTAAGATAGGGATATAAATATATATACAGCATGCGCACTGAAAATATGGAAGAGGAAAATTCATGGGTATTGAGCTAGAAGACAGATGTATTTATATTCTACAGTTTGCAAATGATCTGGTCGTTATAGCAAATGATATAGAAGATATGCAGTATATGATGCGGAAACTAATGGGAAAACATAACCAGTAGGGCCTGACTGTCAACCTGAATAAGACAAAGTATAGGAAAATAAAACATATATAAAACAATGGTAAAAAGCACCTTACTATATGGAGCAAAGACATGGAGTGTAAACGAGAAACATAGGAAAAGGCTGGAAGCAGTAGAGGTGGATGCGACGAGATCTTTGTGCATATCAAGAAGGGACCGAATTAGAAATGAGGTAATGAGGTAATAAAGCAACGGATGGGCGTGGAAGGATCAATAGCTCAGGATGTAAATGTCAAACAACTAACATGGTATAGGCACGTACAACGAATGCCGGCATCAAGACTACCTAAACAAGTCCTGGAATGGCAACCGATCGGATGACGGAAAAGATGCAGACTTAAAATAGAATGGCAGAAGACAGTTCACAAAGCCATTAGTGAAAGAAATTTAGCAGTAGAAGATTGGGAAGATCGAATGCCATGGAGATTAGGCGTCATATATATGACTGAAAGTTTATCGAGCAACGCTCAAGAAAACAAATCTACAGCCCT
Source organism: Pissodes strobi (assembly GCA_016904865.1). NCBI lineage: Eukaryota > Metazoa > Arthropoda > Insecta > Coleoptera > Curculionidae > Pissodes > Pissodes strobi. The sequence continues at coordinate 249,581 of MU182823.1, forward strand.
TCATTTCGAAGGCGACTACGGTGGTTCTTTAGTTTTAAGGGAATCACACTAACGATGAAATCCATAAAAGAGCAAAATCCTAAATACATGCCGTGTAGTATGGATTTAGTCGTTCCAGTATGTTAAAAAGGACGACTAGTACTAACTTTTTTGGCGGTCGCCTTTATGTTAATTTGTTCTAGGTTGGCCTATACCAAAGGCCTAGATGTACTGACCTATTATTTATTTTCTAATTTATGGTTGATTATAAGTTTTAACTACCTAGTATGTTATTTCCAAATTTTGTAAGCAGAATTTAAAAACTATATATTATAGCTTATTTTGTAAAATATTAGCAGAACATAAAGATTAAGCAGTAAATGGAACTTCAAATATCAATGTCATAAATTTTGAAAAATAAACCTTTATCTCCAGGATGCGGCAGGTATCTGAATATGTACACATTATATCGAAAAAATTTTAGTATTTCGTAATCCTAAAACCTTCAATAAGTTTGTTTTGATATATTAGCCAAAAAATGCGCAGAATTTAATAGAAAATTCAAAATCATTAAAAAATGTAATATATTACATAAGATTGTTATTGAAGCATATTAGGATAAATGATCGCCTTGTACTTTTTTAGAAAATTCTCTCTGTTACTGTACTACTTTTCACGTTAAGGTATATTTTTTTTAACCTCAGAAGTCTAAAGTACTAACTAAAACTTTGTTTATAAACTCATAAAGTTCTTAATGTTGAGGTTGGAAAGGCCGTAGTTGGTGAGATTCAGAGCTCACAATTAACTGTTTGGCATTTATAAACAGCCATAAGTTCATATTTGATTGGTTAATAATCGTAACCAATAGAATTTCTGATAAAAATATTTGTAAGACATTTAGTTAAAATATCATAACTTTATACTTCTGTTAACTGTTTGCTTCGAAAACCAGAGAAGTGATAATAGTTTTCATTTAAAATAAAATTCCGTTAACAGATCTTTATCTACCCTAGTGAGGTAAGAACCCATTTTCCCACTGATAGGAAGTTTATTATTTCAAGCATTTTTCTTATTTCATTGCTTTTCAATCAATCAAATTAAGTCAATGAAAAGAACATTAAGAATATGTCAAAATCTCTGCAATCATTCAAATAAATTCTTGATGAGGAAGAATGTTAGGCGGAACTCAATCAATCGCCTGATCATCTGTTGGAACATGCAAATTATTGAGGCCTCAATATTTGTTTGAGGAAGATTTCCTAGAATTTTCACCCTTGTCTTCTTTTTGTTTTCGGCTGCAATTTCGCCAACCATCATGACGTTTTGCTGTTAACAAACCTGCACCGAATCTGCCGGCAAGGCAATTTTCTTTGGCAGACTTCCAAAAATATTGACGCCTAGGGGATCTCTGATGCATTTGTCCTGTTTGTATTGAACCAAAAATCGACAATGACAAACATTATTGTGATATAACTGCAAATAATTTTAGCCATATTTCCAAATGTCACAAATAAGGGCTGAATATTTTGGTTACAGTGTTTGACAAACATTCACCTTTCATCCTTTACATTGTTTAGAAGCAAATTTGTCGATTCTTCTCCCCTGCATGCTCCAGCCAATTTAACAATTAAGGCCACCGTTGTAAATATAAATTGTTTACTTCCGCTTCTTTTAAAACTTGGTTTCATCAATTCTCGTGAATACTCTTAACTTTTAGCTCGATAGCACCCACACTTTCTTTTAAGAAATTCAATTAAATTGTAGTGTTTACTTATAGCAGCATTATGTTTTATGGAAATCATCGTACATATAAGGGAATGAGATGAAGACTTACACGCCTTGAATAAACTACTAAATATGATAATAATACTTTCTCATCCGCCTAATTGCGAAAATTCTTTTCTGTACTTCATTTGCCATATTTGGCAAAGGCCATCTCGTATTTTTACTTGAATTTATCCGTTACAGACCGAAAGTCACTTTTAAGGCTTGTTCCTCAATAGCAGATGGCAATTTTTAATTTTGGTAGTTAGAAAATGTAAAAATGCTCTAAAAAATGTCAAAGAGGATTATTTTTTGTTTATTATTCATGACAGTAATGTAGTTATCAAGAAAAGGAAGCGTTTTCACCGAATTTTTAAAGCCTCCATTTCGAGTACTAGTTTCAAAATTCTGGTTTTCCCAATATAAATCATTACAAATTTTAAATTATAGTTACCGTTATCACTTATTAACGCACGCAAGTAATAGCAAAGCCGTACGTGGTCGAATGTCATGACGATTGATCATAAAAATTTGTTCTCCGAACTTTAGCAGACATCGCGAAAATTAGCGAACTTTTCACCAATTGAATCTATAAATTGAACCGAATGGTTTGATTAGTTCATCTCGAACTAAAATTTCAACTGCCAATTGAACCTTAACATTCCGAACTTTTCGAGTTTAAAAATCTAGCGACCTAATAGACGAATAATTTATAGAGTGGCGGCATATTCATTGATTAGCAAACTCGCTATCCAGTCGGGCTCTGTTCTCGAGTAAAGTTGATAAACGAACAGTTTTGTGGAAGTGCAGATTGGCGCGTTATGCCTTAAAATCAGAAAACTTATTTTACAAGTTAAGTAAGTTTTCTCTACAAAATATGGGAAATAAAGATATCATGTCAACCGTTAGCTTAAAAGTGTATTGGTCTTTGTGCAGACATGATCGTTTCTTGCGAAACGAAAATGTTTTACTCAGAACAATTATCTCCGATCATACCTTATAGGAAGATCAAAAAAACCTTCATAATATAATTTCTTTAATGCCCCATGTACAGTTCTTTTCAAAATTAGAAAATAAAACGGTAATAAAACATCCGAGAAGCCGAGAAAGATCCAATTTTACAAAATTGCTTCGATTATTACAAAGATGTAGTACCTGCCTATAATAACCTTTATTTTAGACGGTAAATAACATAAGAAAAACATGTCATTGTTTAGTGAGTGACCTTCTGGTAACAATCTGTTCAGGAAAGTAGCTATCGTCACTGATTTTGTTACTATGAAAATAGTTAGTAAAGGTGCCCGTCTATAAATGAAAAATGTATTATTCTTAGGGTCTACGATACGCTTAATCACCAAAACCCAATAGCCGATTTTGTAAAATTAGTTGAAATGTGTTCAAAAATGACTGTGATGGGCGAGTCAACAATATACAGAAAGACATGTCATTAAATGAGGAAAAAAGTGGCTCAATCAAATTACTAAGAAAAAAAACAGAAAGGAAACGGATATTGATGATGATACAAAGACCACTGTAAGACGAATTATACATTAATTTTATTTTAAGAAAGAAATACTTACCTTGTATAAAATAATGGTTGAGGTGCGGAAAGGGAAAAGACGATACTTGTGCGGTTCTGAAAAATGAATTTCTATTACGAAAAACTACAAAGTAGAAAATCAATTCTGGTGAAAAAATACGAAATTATTTGTTGGCGAAGACAATATTTAAGAGCAGCAAGACAATATCGAAGAGACATTGCAAGTATCTACTACAAAACTGAACAACACATAACAACTTCGCGCCAAGCTTCCATAGAAGTAAGGTCTGTTGGAATTAAAGAGCCATCTGGTGAAGGAAGACGAATAACAATCACTCATGTTGGTAATAAGAATGGTTTTGTGGAAAGCTGTTTACTCGCATTTCGGTCCCCGAAAAGTGGTGGTTATCAGGAGGATATGAACGCAGATATTTTCGGGGAATATTTTGAGGAGTTTTTTTATGGCAGTGACACACACACACTAAAGGGATATCCTATAGTTACTCGACAAGCGGTGTATATAAGAAGATGTTGATTGACGCGGTTCTTGAATAGCTGGAGGCTGTAATTTGGTGGAAAAAGATGTCCTGGGAGTGAGTTCCACAGCGATGCAATGAGCCAGACTAAGGAGTCCTTATAAAGCGATGTTTAAGATGTTTACAGTTGTACGACGAACGGATGCGCTCTTGCCGTCTATCGTGACTGTCTGGGGGCGGGATGAGGCGGGCCAAGTCCGGGGAATATCTGCCGTGAAAATATCTGTAAAACAGGAAAATCTCGGCCACGGGTCTGCGGTGTTCTAGACTATCCGGATCCCGGGTCAACTTCGGGTCGCGGACGAGATGCACAGCTCTCTTCTGAATGGAATCCAGCAGCTTCAGGCTGTTCTTTGGTGCGACACCCCAGATGTGAGCAATGGTCTAAACACGGTCTAATTTGCGCTTTGTAGGGCAATAGCAGCTGCTGCGGTGTATAGGTACAGTCTTTTGTTGCGAAATAGTGCACCAAGCTTCTACGAGGTTGATTTTACGATGTTAGCAACGTGGTCATGCCAGGACATATTGCTGTTGATCGAGCCACCCAGTAGTCCGATTGACGAGGATGAAGGAATGGTCGATCCTGCCATAATCATGTCAGGGCCCGCCGTATTGGCTTTCTTGATAAACGTGGGTGCTTGGGTTTTTGCTGCATTGAACTGATTGATCTTGATTAATTATTGTAATCTGCTCCTGTCTGCGGGGATAAGTCTCAGTCGCTGGTAAAGGTTTCTCTGTTCTCATCTTGGAGACAAAGGTACTATCATCTGCAAAACTATAAACAGGATTATCGGTTTTCGTCAGCAGGTCATTAATATAGGTGAGAAACAGAGTTAGTAAAAGTATTGCTCTCAGGCATGCCCGCGTTAATGATGAATGTGTCTGAGATGTGTCCATCACCTGCAACTTACAGATATCGGTTCTTAAGGAAACTGGCAAGCCAGCTGTAGAGAGAGCCTGTAGAGAGAGCAGTGAGGCAGTTTGTTGAGCAATCCATCATGCCAAACTCTGTTAAATGTCTTCGAAATATCCAACGCAATCGCCCGAGATTCTCCGTAGTTCTCAATTACCCTACTCCATATATGAGTGATATAGGCCAATATATCTCCTGTCGATCTCTCTTTGTGGAATCCGTATTGGTTATCGCTAATTATTCTGTTGATCTCGAGGCACTTGAGTAGTTGCTAATTGACTACAAGTTTCATGACTTTGGAAATTATCAGAAGCAAGACAATTGGGCGATAGTTTGAGGGCGTGGTTTTCTTGCCATTTTTGAACCAGGCTGCATTCGAGTGACTTTCCAAGAAGATGGGCAAATCCCTTTTCGATGAGACGGAGAAAAAGTCTGAAAAGAAATGGGTGTTAGTTCGTTGGCGCAATTCTTTAACACGATGGCAGGTGTTCCGTCCGGTCCTGATGCTTTTTGCGTCTCTAGTTCTTTGAGGATTTTACGAATATCACGTGATGCGGACAACGCTAGTTACTACTCCAGGAAACTCGAAAAACCTTCGTTATTATTCGATGGCTCTGTTCAAAAAAATACCATATATAGAAGATATGATTAAAAAGGAGCTAATTGAACCTGTCAATTTAAATAGTCTTTCTTACACAAAATATGTGGCTGATGAAATAATTTAAAAACGAAATATTAGAGTACTTCCTTCGTCCCTACCACTGTGAACGAAATCCAATAGAATCAACTTGGGCTCAAGCTAAAGGTTTTATGGCAAGGTATAATACTACTTTTAAAATGGAAGGCGTTGAAAGTATTTTTTAAGAGAGGTTAAAAGAAGTCGATTGCCAAAAGTGGAAGAAGTGCGTAAAGCATGGAAGAAGAGAGAATTTGGGTACTTGTTTATTTATCTGGATGCCAATGACGACAGTACGGCTGACTACTCAGAGAGCAAATATAATTCTTCAAAATACCTTTTTACTTCTTTTCATCATCAAATTGCGAGGTGAAGATCAAAAAGAATTTTTCCGATCTCGATCTCTCGAAGTTATTATAACTTCGGGAGAGAAATTAATAATTTGTGTCAATGTTTAATGATGATTTTTTAAGCTATCTGGAAATAAAAAGTTAGTAAATAATTGGCTTATTATTGCAAAATGGCGAAAAATTACATTTTACTTTTTGTGTCAACTCTCAATATTTTGTCATCTTAGCCTTCTTCAGCCTTCACATAAAAAAAGTTGGGTCAATTTCGGTTAAACAAGTATATATACGCTCCGATATTTGCAAAATATTATATTCATTACACCAAGCCAATAGATGTACAGAATTTTAAAACTCTATCTTCTCAAAATAACAAGAAAACTGATCGATATATTTTATATCAAAATTACTCTCTAGAAGTTTTATTAAAACTTTGATTTTATTTGTTAACAATAGAAACTATCGGCTCCAACTAGCACCATAAAGTAGAAACTAAATTTTAGATTTTTTGGATAGTCCTACTTTCAAAATATCTAACCATAAAAGTTAGTAAATGGGAGTTTTTAAAAATTGCAGTTGCAGTTGCAAGACTATATAAATAAAATTCATTATTTTTAAACTTATATTCGTATTTAAAAAGCTTCTTTTGAGGAACTACTATTGTTTTACTTGTATCGCTAATTGTTTTACATGCTCTGTAATTTATTTAGCTCTCGAATCATTATTAAATTTAATTCCAAATACTATCTACCGAATTATCACTTGATTATCGATTTACTAAATATGCCTCATCTTTCCAACTTTGCTATTTATATTACTTTGACACGTTTGAAGTTATCTTCGTACTTATGTTGTTGCATTGGAGTTACATTGTATATAAGTGTCGACGACAAATACTTGGGAAACTCAATTCTATAATCCAGCCTGTATGTATTTTCTAATTAGTGTTATTTTATACATAATTGTATACAAGATGAATGAGACATTGATTAAAATTTAATTTTTTTTTGAATTTTTAAATTTATATACCTATTTTAAGTACTGAAGGTCACAACGAAAACCGTCTCGTCTACTACTTTAGTTAGAAAGATAGAAACTTCAAATCGTACGTCTTAAACTTCGTTATGCTTATTAGAACAATACATTTTATTTGGCCATGACCAATGGTGGCAATAGTTTTAATTTTCTACTAAATGAGATTATTTTTTGGAACCACATATTATTTCCTTATTGGTATACTACTTATACTATTTTGAAATCTGAATTTTTCGAGAAAAATAATTGTGGAATATTGTTAAGATCTGATCCGCTCTTCTTACGCTAAAATGAACTATTCTCTATCTCATTATCTGTTGATTAACTTCTTACTGAAGGCAGTGTCCAAATATATCTTGAATGTTTTGTTTTTGGTGACATTCTTAAGAGCGGTTTTACAAGGTGATCTAAGGATGATTAATATTTTGTATATTTTTATATATACAACATGGAACCCAAGAGGACAAATGGGCCTAAAATTTTGCTATTTTGACCAAAAATCATTCTCGTTAAGTTTCTTTTTTTTATGATGACCCAAAAGGAAAATCCTATACCACCCAACGAGTGGTGCGTGTGCGGAGGTGGACGATGGACTTGAAGCGCTGTGGGTTGTAGTTTTCGGGAAAGATGTTACATGGAAGTATATTCCAAAGTGACGCAGTCCCCATAAAAAAGAGTCTCAAAACATCGCCATCCTCGGTGATCGCAACTGAATCATAAGTGCCACTTTTCTTCGATCTTCAAGGCTATCAAAGTCTTTATCAACTCTGGGTCATCCACAAGATGGACTGCTATTCTCTGTATTGAGTTCAATATATTTAGCAAATGTTTGGGTGTCGAGCTCTACACATGGAAACAGTATTCCAGAGATGGTCTTATATGGGCCTTATAGAGCAGTGATGAGGTTTATACAACTTTTTTGCTCTATAGAGTGCTCCTAGCCTTTGTGCTGCTGCCTTGGCGGTTTTGGTGTCGTGATTACGCCAAGATATGTTGTTTTCTACGTTGATGCCCAGCAAGCTTATGGATGAGGCCAGAGTCAGTGTTTATCCTGTCATTAATAAGTCAGGTCCTGCGGTGTTTGATTTTTTTGAGAGGCAGGTGCTTGAGTCTTTCCTGCATTACTCTGGACATTGTTTTCTCATCCCATTCCACGATGGCGTTCATATACTCATTGATAGCAGCAATTTGATTTTCACGCTCGCGTTGGAAATGAGCGGTCAGCGACATGGATGAGGATATAAGAGGGCTGTCGTCTGCAAAGCTGTAAATAGAATTGTTTGTCCTGTCTAAGAGATCGTTGATACAGAGCAGGAACAGTGTGGGAGATAATATACACCCTGGAGGAACTCCGGCGTTGATTTTAAATTCCTTGTTTATCAATACCAACTCGAATGCTTCGATCCCTTAAAAAATTGGAAAGCCATAGGTGGTGGTCCGTATGCTGTCAATTTGCTTAACAATCTCTCATGCCATTCCCTATAAATTGTTTTGAATATGTCGAGAGTCACTGTACGAGATTCGCCGTAGCTCTCGATGGCTTTGTCCACAGGTAGGTCACGTAAGTCAGGATATCTCCCGTTGATCTGTGCTTGCGGAAGCCATACTGGCGATAGCTTATGATGCCTGCCGCTTCGAGGTATTTTAAGAGCTCTTCGTTAATTAGTTTCTCCATGACTTTGGACATGATGAGAACTAAGGCAATTGGGCGCTAGTTATTTGGAATCGTTTTTTACCTTTCTTCGGGATTGGTTGCACCTGAGGGCATTTCCAGGTAGAAGGAAAGCATGCAGTTCTGTATGATAGGAAGAAAAGCCTGCACAGGGGAGCTGATAGGTCAGCAGCATATTTCTTAAGCACTATTGAGGGAACATCATCCGGTCCTGTGGCCTTGTTTGAGGAGACATGGATTATTGAAAGCGGTCACTGGAGTAATATCTGAGATAAAGGCCACTCTAGACTTCTACTTCTACCAACAGATATAATTTTTATTTGAAATATTAAGAAACTGTTAAGTTAGTAAGTTGTAAGGTTTTTCCAAACCACTAAGATGATCTGTTACTAGAAAAACAATTATTGCACATCAAGTTTGCAGTGCATGTCTAGCATTTAATTTTGCTTTTTTAGCATCCCGAAAACTAGACATTTCACATACCTATACGACATTTCATATCATAACATATCGCTAAGTATCGACTTTAAATTTAGTTTTTATTAAGATTTCTTTTATACGATACCTATTTGACCAAATGTCAGATCACCGTAACGAGATTTACAATTGAAGGCGTTTCTAATGATCCATAATTTTAGGCCATACGTGAAAGAAATTAGATATAAAGATATAGGTCTCGTTGATAAGTGGCTAACTATTTTTTTAACGTTTCGTATTTTTATAAGGGTGATATTGGCTACCTCTAATTGGACAACTCTGTATTAATCAATGTGATACTGTAATGGGAATTCAATAGCATACAAACCTACTTATTGAAATCAATTTACTTACCTTAAAGAAACTGGACATATAAATTCTAATTATTGAAGATATATTATTTATAATAAGTACTTAAATTAATTATTATAATTGCTGCTAACACATCGCAATTATCGTGGTAACCTAGCCGTAACTCCCATGCAAGCAACAAAATTATCTATACTGGCCTGCATAACATACCTTTATTTTATACCTTACTAATGTGATGTTAGTTGTTTGTGGCGATGTAGTCGGTATTGCTAGACTCTTTTTATTCAGGTTATTAATAATTAAATATTCCATGAATACATAGGTGCAAGTTGTAAAAAGGTCGTTGCTATCCATGTTTTTGTCATAATTGGTGTAGCAAAGGGACCATTAACGGTGAGAGACACTTATTCATTATTTTAGAGATATGATATTTTCTGTTTCATTAAGCTGTCTACGAATTTTAAATTAATGAAATATATATTATATGTTATCTGTATTATTTACAACGCAGTTCATTATTAGTACAATTATGTAGGTTCGTAATAGTTGCATAATTCATATGAAATCATATTTTATTCCTCATTTATTTATAATGCATAATGCATTTCCGGTGCTGAATCATATTGATTTAAAGTGATTTATCAATTCAGTAAATATTATGCTTGTATTAAATACCTTCTCCGCACTAAAAAGAATCACTCAAGAATATATTTGGCTCTCTGCCTTACCGAGGTTTACCTCCGAAAAAAATAATCTTGGATCTCATTCTTTAGGTAGAACCAAAGTCTAGGTAATATGTATATAAAAATATTTATTATTCAAAAACCAAAAATGCTTACAAAAAATAAATTACCATTTAATAGATTGCCTTAAGTATCGTGATAAAGGACCTAAGAAGATTATTTATTACTTTCAGCTAGGGATGAATGATTTTATCACAGAATTTAGAACATTAGAGTATGTGTAACCAAACTACCGAATTTTTCCCGAATGATGAGTTAGAAATCACTTACAACTGTATAAGAAAGCCTTAGATAACTCTCTTGCTAATTTAATGACGCTTTTGGAGCCGTTCTGTCTGTTTAGGTTGTTGCGATATTTTGGAAAAAAAATTAAAAATTATATCATTTTACAAAACCTCATGTAACTTTTGCGCCCGTTTAGTCTCATTCCGGTTACGTTCAATTTCCTGGAACCATATTGGATTTTAACTGCGTCTCAACGATGTAAAAAACTAAAAATATATGATTCTTCAATATAGACTTGGCATCATCGCGTGATAAAATGCTGGAAAACATCATTTATTTAGCAAATGCATTTCATTTTTGCATAGACAACTTTTCTATGTTAAATAATACCGGGATGAATACTAAGTATTAAGCTCATAAACCAGCACTAATATTATATTGTAATTAATAGCATAATAAATTAAGAATACAATTCAAAACGAAATGTAAAATGAGGAAAAAGTAATTATTAAAGTATTTTTTTGGAATTGTTATGTATTATTATTTTTTCTTCATTTTATATTTCGTTATTAATTGTATCGGGTTCTTATTAATTTGTTATTAATTACAATATGTTTGTTAGTTATATTTTTAAATATAGGCGAATTTTTACTTATGAGCTTCATGCTTTCAATACTCATCTCGGTATTCATTGCAAAAATGACATACACTTGTTCTTCTTCTTCAGGTGCCGTCTTCGTTGCCAAGGTTGGCAATCATCAATGCTATGCGTATTCTTGAAACAGCAGATCTAAACAACTGATTTGTTGTGCATCCACGAGTGACGTCTTCTTCCGACACTTCTTCTTCCCTGATTCTTTCCCTGTATTATCAGTTGTAACAAGCTGTATTTTGACCCCCTCATAAAATGTCCCAGATACTGTAATTTTCGTTTTTTAATTGTCAGAATTATTTCTTTTTCTTTGTTCATCCGTCTTAGCACTTCAATATTTGTTATTCTTTCTATCCAGCTAATTTTTAGTATTCTCCGGTATGTCCAGTGTTCGAAAGCCTCTAGTCTTCTTATATCTTCTTTCTTCAGGGTCCATGCCTCTATGCCATAAAGCAACACAGACAGCACATAGCATCTCATTCTGATTTTCAAGGCCAAACTGATATCTCTTGTGCAGAATATTTTTTTCATTTTCATAAACACTGATCTTGTCTTTTCTATTCTAATTCTTATTTCCTAGGAGCAGTCGTTGCCTTTGTTGATAATGGTACCGAGGTATTTGTATTTTTCTACCTGTTGTACTGGTTGGTTGTGTATGTAGATTTGTCCGACATTGTTTGTTCTTTTGCTAATCAACATGAATTTAGTTTTTTTCACGTTCATTGTCAGTCCATATTCTTCGCTTTCTTCATTTAATTTATTCACTAGTATTTGTAAATCTTGGGGTGTGCTTGCTATCAGTACTATATAATCAGCATACCTCAAGTTATTAATGGGTATTCCGTTTATGTTAACTCCCATTGTTTCATTGCTTAATGCAGTTTTCATGATTTCCTCCTAATAAAGGTTGAATAGTGCCGGTGACAGAATAAACCCTTGCCTGACTTCCTTTTCTATTTTCATTTGTTCTGCGGTATGTCCTTCGACCTTTAACATTGCTTTCTGATTGTAATATAAATTAACAATAATTCTGATGTATTTTCTGTCTAAATTTTTTGATTTTAAAAGTGTGATGAAATGGTCGTGTTTTACCCTGTCGAAAGCCTTGTTGTAGTCTATGAAGCATATGTACAGATCCGGATTTATGTCCATGCATCGTTGTGCGAGTACATTTAAAGCGTATAATGCTTCCCTTGTGCCAAAACCTTCTCGAAAATGAAACTGCGTGTCGCTGATATCTTGTTCCAATTTCCTATACATTCTGTTATGTATTATTTTCAGGAATGCTTTCAAGGTATGGCTCATGAGACTTATTGTGCGATAATCTGCACATTGTTTAGCGGTGGAACTTTTGGGGATGACTACAAAGGTTAATATGAGCCATTCATCTAGTATGATTCCTGTATTATATATGGTGTTAAATAAATCCAGCAGACTATCTGTATGTATCTTTTCCATGTCTTTAGTTTTTCCTCTATTTCGATGATTATTTTTCCATTCTCATCTTTTTGTATGCTAGTTTTTTGTTTGTTAAATAATAGTATATTATGCAATGAGCATTTATTGATGGCTGTTAGGACACGAACAGGACAGTTACCATACGAGCCGTAGGCGAGTGTCGTATCGAATGCGAGAGTGGTTGGTGAATATGAGTTACATACATATTTACCTACCACCAGTCATAATAATGAAAAATAATCTTTAATTTTTTAAATTTACTACGTAAATTGTCTATGGACTGTCAACATTGCTAACTCTTAAATCAGTCATGATCATGGCTGCTTTTGGTATTGACCGAATATTACTGTCATATTGAATTTTGGTTGGCTATAACACAGCTTAATAAGGAAACGTCAGTATCATAATGAGCTTGGTAGTAAATGTCTTATAAATCAATTAAAGTATAGGAGTAGAAACATAATATTTTGCAGTATTTCATTGTATGATGTTGCCAGTTTATTGAAGAATCACATTATTTTGTATTTGCATGACTAAATTTAATTTCTTTGGCTATGTGTGATACATCATAGGAAAGCTGAAAAAATTTTAAAGCATGTAAAATTCAAAATGGCGGCCATAAGAAAAACAAGTTTTTGATAGTTTGGGTTAGTTTGGGTTAGTTGAAACGTGGTAAAAGCTAATATCTTTAAAAATTAATTTATTCTCAACTTGAACTACAGAAAATTCCCGGTCGACTCTCAATGCCCTCCACGTCGGGTCTAAAAATCAAGTGTCCCTATTATCTAAGGATCCTTTACACTTAACATATGGCTCGATGGTTAACTCTTAAAACTAAATCGTAAATCTAAATGGACTGGGGCTCTAGGAATCGCTCCAGTCTAAGGAGAATTTGACCAAAGGCACGCTCCCCGTAGAAACTTGCTCCAGAAATATTTTTACATTTCTTACAAATAAGAAGTTCTCTAAAATGCAACATTTCAATTTTTAAAAAATAAATCAACAACCTAGACAGCTAGAACCGTTCCGCAAGCGTTGATATCTTATTAAGAGAATTGCCTAAACTTTTCCTATTCAACATTTCTTCTATCTCTTATAGCCTCCGAGATCCCAATACATATACCTATGCTTTCCCCGTCTATTTTATAAATTTTACGAAACCTTAAATTGAACATCTAGACAAATCGTTGCAATGGAAAAAACTTAATAAAGGTTAGATTTTTATTTCCTCTGCAATAGTCAAAATTAAGGGCTAGTTTTAAATACATAAGCACTTTAGCAGTTAGATACAACATTTTAAATATCAAACATCAGAAGCACCAAACAACAGTAATTAAAATGAGTTTTAACAAAGCGAAATGTTTAAAACTCACTATATCGCCACCGGGTAAATTTTCATCAAATTTGCCGATATCGTCTAAAAATGCGATCCTCCTCCTTGGTGTCGTCTCTGTTGAGGTTGCTGACCAATATGGAAAATTCATCTCTGTTCTGGCCGTGATGAATTAGATTGTTCCCAGTAGTACTTGTCCAATCTTATACTTCTGAGCCATCAATACGGCCGAGGATTCATTTTTCACAATACTTTTTCGTTAATAGATCAAATCCTCCAACCTATTCGTACATCATTCATCCATAGAGCCAGATTTAGGTTCCTTAAGCCTGAAAGTTCAGGTTTTGCAGCCATATAGAAGCAGGGGCCAGATAGCATTTAGTGTTCTTACCTAGTCTAGATTTTACACGTTCACATTTATGACAAGAAAGGAAATAAATCCACAGGCAATAATACTCGACACCCACAAATTACAATGGTAGATTGGTACAGGACATTTACCACGATTGTCTTGATCTTCCCAACGACGTTTGTCTTTGAGGATCCCCTTTTCCCCAAACGTCTTTATCTACCAACTTCCTCAAACACAATGAAAGGTCCTTGTCACGGTCTTGATACACTGGATTTTGATTTTACTGCTAAAGCTGGAAGAAAACTAGCCGACGATAAATTTCGTCGTCATTTGAAAACCATCGTGTTGATGATGCGCACGATTTTTTGTGCTCTGATTTTATTTACAATCTGTGTGCTTGTACTAGCGATCTAAATTCGTCTTCCCTTTAAATGTTTATGTATCCATCCACCAGATAAATGTGTTTCTGAATGTTCCACGGTACTGTACCAATGAAAGCCAAGTCATTAGTTTTCCACCATATTTATATCTAAACCGATCACATCATCTATTAAAACGTTCATTAAAATTTCTAATTATTTCTTAGTCTCTGTTGCTATGTCGCCTGTATATCTTATTTTGTGGATCAGGCTACCATTTATCATTGCCACTTTCGAACGACCTTGATCTGGCGATGTATTCTGAAAAGAATACGAAAGGCATATTTGTTAGACTCCTCTCTTTATATCGAAGTAGCTGGTGTTGCCCTTTTCAGTTCTTCTACTACCTCTATAACCCCAGCTTACCAGCCCTGGAATAGTGCGCTGAGATTCTATAGCTCCTATACCACACAAGTAAAAAATATTATTGTAATGCTAACCTAATATATACATAATGGTGTATTTCAGGAAAATATTTTCGACCCCTAAAAACGCTTAAAAATGCGTTGGTGTTCTGTGGACCGGCCTATGTCGGATTTAGTCCATCCCAAGGCCACATACTGACTAAATACTCCCGCTGTAATTAGACGTAAATCGCTCTCTTTCCATGCGTTCTCTTTCCTGTGTCTCGATTATTTATCTTATAAACAATTTTTCCAACCCTTACTACTTTTCCGCCATCTTTCATGAATATTGCTCTGGTGTTCACTTTTGACTTTCCATCATGCACCTCCTTTCCTCCTTACATTCTTTTACTAGGATTTCTACAGAGAGCTGTCGTGCAGCTTTCGCCAAAATGGGTTCTGCAAGCACTGATGATCCATACATACATACGGCTTCGTAGTCTGGTTAGTTTATGTGTAAGTTTTTTATTCTTTGCTGCCGAGTCTCATACAGGTGCCGCATATACAATTTGTGGTTATACTACGCTTGAGTATTTTTCTTTTGGCTCCTTGGGGTTCGATTAATATTATATCTAGACTAGTTTAAGCGTTCAGCTGTTCCATCAAATTTTATTCCTAATGAAGGAATTGTTCAACAATGACAAAGCGTAGAACACTTATGCGGCAGCCGTATGTCCCTCGATAACAAGGATTCAAAACTAACACAGACACTTGCGCCATCAATATTTGACATCAGGCTTGATAAGTCTGTAAACATTTTAGAGCGTTTTTAATAGCTCTGCCAATATGGTACGCGAAGGTAAACTTGGTGTCCAGCCATAGGCCGAGGTACTTAGTTTCCCTATTCAGCTTCACTCTGATCCTTGACGAAATAATCGAAATGGGCAATATTTTCTCACTTGAGTTTTCTTTGCTAGTTCCAGTTTTCCACGTTCACCCGATTCATCAACCATTATTATTGCTCGTCTTTTGAAACTACTATCATGGCTACCTCGTCGACGAATCCTATTGGGCTCAGTCCTCGCCACAATTTTATGTTCAACAGATCATGCACCATATATCCACAAGGCAAAGGAAGCACCAATCCATGTGTGCCACCACTATTAACTTGTGTTAGTTTGATTAGGTCGCTATGGCTCGCAACAAGCTTTCGTTCGGACTCACTTCTGAAAGCTTTCCTCCCAACCAATGTGATTATCGCACCCAATCGTATGTATTGGTGAAAGTAAGCTGCTGTTTCACCGGTGATGATCACATTTCGTCTACGCCACAAACTTCTTCCAACGCACGTGTTAGTTTTCGACGACATAGCTTTCCAACCTGCCACCCCCTGACTCAACTAGACGATCAGACTTTAATTTCCCCGTCGCAACATCAATATTGATAGCTGTCACTACGTGTTCCATTTGATTCCATATTGTTTATTAAGCAGTCCTCCTGATCGCAACCACTCTTGTTGGTGCCTTGTGCGCTCCTAGAGCTTGCATTCCACATCCAGTAAACATATTAGTCTGAATAAAGGACTTTTAGTGGACTTGCCTCCCTGTGTAACAGATAAGCCTTGCCCTTTTCCATCTTACTGGTAGAAAATATGTTTCTGATGTTAGTTGATTGTATACATTCAGTTGCTGCCAAGTTCAGCACTTGGCACTCGCGCCTGGTGCATTGTTACTTTTCAGTTGTACGCTGTGTAACTTTTTTCTGTATTAAAATCTGAGAATCTAACCCTATTGCCTCAGGTAAATATCACAGGCTCGCTTTATGGGGCCCAAGTGGATAAGTCAACATATGCTTCATGGTTCGTGTGTATCCATCTCCATAAATATCATAGTTTATTTTATCATAGATAAAATTCAAACTATTTCTCAATATTTTCTCACCCTCGATAAATTCTCTTCAGAGGACTTTGTTTTTTTTTTGGTTAGGTACCTTCTTGCGTTTCTAGTATGCAGTAGTTTTTGTCTAATGTATTCTTAACAAAATTCAGTTATTTTGTCGTTCTACCACGACTTTCCCTGTAGCATTTACTTACTGCAAATTTTGCCTAAATTTTCTGAAACGGATCCAGCAGACATTTCGTCTTCACCACAACCATGTGCTAGCTTTTGATGGTCCAGCTTTCCAATCTACCACCCCCTTAAGTCAGGATGATGAAATCGATAGAAATTTTAGTTTCCCTATTGCAACGTCGAATGTTACAAGTTTAATATGCTTATTTTAACGTAGATTTTGTGAATTATGTAATATAATATTGCAAAAAGATTATTCAATCTGTAAATAGTCCATTTTTAAAGTATTAATTTCTTTGGCTGCTCCTTTAATGCTATTTTCTCTCCTAGTTTGGCAATTATCTATGTGTTCCTCAAAAAGCAAATGCCCATTTAACGAAACCATTTAAATAAAAGTTGCTCTGGTTCTACAATGCTCTCTTGCTTTCCTTAAAAAAGGCAACAGGAAACTTCGATTTAACTATTATACACTGATGAGTCAAAACTTATGGAGAGAGAATTTGACTTGGTTTATATCCTGAGCTTTACCAACATATTCTCTTCTATATTCTATATATGGATTGGACATATTCATGAATGGCTATAAAGAGCTAGAAGTCAGGTTTTAAAGTTCAAACCTAACTTTTCTTAAGATCTATGTGGATTATTTGTTTTTGTGGCTCTTAATAGTGCAAACCCTGCTTTAAGTAATTTGCAGATAGTTTATAGTATTCTTACAGTTGTTTTACTAATTAAATCTACACCCGCTAAATAAAAGAGAGCAGTATAATATACTTTATACACTTTTTTCTATTTTGCATTTTTATGATATAATTATATTCAAATGGGTTTTCTAACTCTAAAAATTAATATTGTACGATATTTAAATAAGCAGAAAATGCTACCTTTCATAATTACTTTGTAATTAACGTGATCCTGGAGCTGGCAGAGTTCAGTTGCTAAAGATTAAGCTTTAATATCTTTTTGAATTACCTAGATTTTCATGAATACGGTATTAGCATTAGCATTATTTAAAATTTCTGCTTTTACTTCAAAAACAGTATGATAATTTATAAAATACAAATTTTTCCAAAATAGAGACAAACATCTATTGCTTCATTGTTTTGCTAAGAAACGCAAAAAAAATATATTTTAATTTGAACTTACGTAAATGCGTTTTAGAACTTATTTTTATTCTAATATTGACCCTTTTCCTAAATCACACCTGGCACTATGTATAAAAAAAATTCAAACTGGTATGCACGTTCTTATCTTGTCCGGATCTAATTCAAAACGAACCTATTAAAAAAATCTAGCAATTCCAGTCGTATATCGCCAATGTTATAGATGAAACTAAATATTCAACTGCAAAAAAAATCATTACTAATGATATCATTTCTCGAAAATTTCAGGCATCGGGCCGGTTCCAGTAGACAGCCCAAAAATGAGCAGTGCATTGATCATTGGAATAGTGGTCGGAGCCATCCTAGTAATACTAATAGTAGTGGATATGACGTGTTTCTTAGTAAACAGAACTGGACTTATCGCTCTGTGCTGCGAGCGAGTGAGAAAGAAGAAGAAAGATGACGAAGATACAAAGCTCGGAAGGTAATTTTTATTATGTTGTGTAATTTTGCAAATATGAATATAGCAGCATACCGATTATTCATTTCAAAACTTTAGAACGGAAATTGTAGCAATTTATTTAGCAAAAGTAGTTACAGAGATTCTCTTATTAACGATATCAGATTGCTTATATCATAATGATAATAATAATACGTATGAGTGATGAACCTACACACTTAAAAGGTATATTTTTGCTCTTAAAGAACTGAAAACTTTTGGAACTTTTATCAATTACCTACCGATTTTACTTTCATCAATTATTTATTTAGTATTTTTTAGTATTAGTATTTATCAAAGACAGACACCTGAGATTTATATACAAATTGTATCACCTTAAACGTTGCATATTTTGCCTCTTAAGTCTTGGCCCCCTTGTTAACTTTTACCGCGTTCAACGTAGGGTGACTATTTTTTGTGTATAAATTCTTTATTATCTTATCATAAAAATAAATACAGATTAAAAGCAAAAAATTGTTTTAGTCCGAAAATATTTGCCTGTTTTGAAAAGAAATCAGTTGTAAGCTGGTATCGAGTATTAAAGTATCAGTATCATCAAGTAAATTTGTCGTAAAATGCCAGGTAATCCGATTTCTCAGTTCGACCGGGCAAGAATAGTAGACTTACATCAAGAGGGTTTGTCAAATCACCAGATTGAGGGTCGTCTGAACATGTCAGGCGCATAGTGGTCCTTTTCCAGGAAACGGGCAATGTTTTGCGAAGACCGGTGAGCGGTCGACCCAGATTGACATCGAGAGGGAAGAGCAGTATATGGCAAATTTTGCCCCAAGGAACCGAAGGATAATGGCAACAGCCCTTCCAAGTCATTTTCTGCGAACATACCGGAAGGTAGTTTTGAGAAGTTACCATAAGAAGGAGATTGCATTCCTCAAATCTAAGGGCAAGGAAACCTTTAGGGGTGCCTGGGCTTTTACCTGGGCAAAGAGCTGCACGTCGCCAATGGGCTCCAGAGCACAGGGATTGGATTTTACCACAATGGCGCAACGTCATTTTTACGGACGAGTTACGATTTGGCCTACAGAGTGATAGTCAGCGGGAAAGGGTCACAAGGGGTGCAGACAGACAGGAACGACTTACTTTTGCAAGAGGAGGTGTGATGTTTTGGGGAGGGTACCCCACTTATTTTGATTGAGGGAACTATGACAGGTACCAAATACGCTGAAAATATTATTCAACCAATCATTCAGCCTTTGTGCAAAGGCATTTGGGGAAATTTTAATTTTTCAAGGCGATAATGCCAGACCGCGTCGCACGCAAAGGGTACAAAACAGGCTGCAGGAAGGAAATATCCAAAGAATGAACTGGCCTGCAAACTCTCCAGACATGAATCTCATTGAACATGTACGAGATTATCTTGGCAGAGCAATATCTCGTCGAGAAAACCCTCCTTTAACCGTCCAGGACTTGACTGTAGCTGTTCAAGAAGAGTGGAACAACATGCCTGATCATTTTATTGATAACCTGATTAGCGGGATTGATTGAAAGGAGAGGGGATAATACAGACTATTAAGTTATGTTTTTGTTACATTTAACATTTTTTTCTCATAAAATTAAATTTTCTCACTTACAGTTTTTGTAAATTTTTTGTAATTTCCTTTTTTCTGCATTATTCGGAAGGCAAATAACAAAGGTTGTGTACCACATAGTTTGGTATTAAAACAAGGAATAAGATTCACCACATTTTCAACATTTAATTTAATTATTTTTTAAAATACCCATGGGGCCAAGACTTTTGGAGATGTGTGTATTTTAGATGCTCTTATTTTGGGATATTTTGCGACCATACTGGTGGTCCATAGATCGTTAAGATGAATGCCGATAGATTCATCTAATGCGAAATTAAAACAGCCTCTAACATATGAACCCTATACACTACTATACATTATACCACCTATTTAATTTTAATTTTATTGAAGAGAACTAGGTAGAGGACAGAGGATTTCATAATTTGCCCATGCATTCAGATCTAAGATAACCGTAGTTCGGGTGTTATATTGTTCAGTAAAATAGTATCAACACATCACGTATTCCTTTTAATTTAAAGAAAACATACTTAAGCGATATGTGTTGATCGTCATATTCAAATAGTCTTTAGAAAATTGACGAATAAAATTAATCTTTTAGTTTAGATCACCAAAAAGTGAAAGTTTTAATATTTAAATTTAAGTGTATCTTGATTTATTTAATGACAATTTATTCACAAGCAAACACGTTTTCCTGATAATGTAGGTATATTTGCCAAAAAATATGTGTTTATTTTACTTTCGTCCAATGATGCACCGACACATCAGCCCAACTCTGATTGCACTCACTCACAACGCTTACAATCACTATAAACATCACCCTTGCAAATTTTAGTTTATACAGTTGGCGATTTCCCCTACCTTATTGCAGTTACAAAGCAGCTCCGGCGCACCCCAACACGCTCAATCTGCCACAACCCATTAAATTGGCTGGGACCCCTGTGTAAGATATATATTTGTGGATAGATGTCAGTGCTGTCAATCTGGCAATTGTACAGGGTGTTTAAAATCAGTGTTCATGGAGCAGGAAAGCATATTTGTTTTGCTTATATTGTGTGTTTTTGATGTGTCAGATACTAAAATATTAATTTGCTTAGGACAAACAAAACAACTGCCTGAACCATGTCCTATGGCTTTTGGGATCACATATCCTTCTTCCGATTTATTTCATAATCAACATGATGATAGTATGGTACCAGTGCTCCGTACTTAACTGATCATTTTATTATATTTTTAGGAATATCTTGTCTCTGAAACACAGACTAAGGTAGCGAAGCGTCCAAGATTCCTAATCGCTAAACAACTGATTTTAATATAAAATCTCGCCTATATCTACAAATGTAAAATTTGTGGATGTATGTCGATTTGATTCTGGGCGAGATTCTAAAATCATTCTATGTAACATAAAATATTTGTCTAATTTTACTTTCAAAATTCAAGATTTATCTAATTCTCAGGACAAATAGAGGAACTGACATCCATACATGATTTCTGCCCTTTGCGTATATCATCCAAACCGCTCAAAGCTTGCTAAGAAACGAAATCACTCAATTCTCATTGTTTTTATACTTGATTCGAATATTAAAATCCAGTCAGCAAATATGGAGTAATCTGATAACACCAAATTAAAACGCCGACTACTATAAACAGGTTACTGCCTGAAACTAGCATAAAACTATGCGAAATCAGATGACATGAACGTACGGACAAGAAGAGCAGACGCAACAACATTTTAGAAAAGTAGAATAATTTCTTCAGTCAATTAAAGTTTCTATGGCGCCAGATCCCGGGCACATATGGTAGAACTTATAAAAAACATTGACCAATTCGCTTAACAAGACGTTTATCTATTACATTGACTCGGCGTCAATAACACTGCAACACGTTTTTCCTATTAAAGTTAGCAAGTAAAGATTTTATTTAAAAACAAACCTAGCACCGGAAAGTCGTTTTACCAAGTCCGGCTCCGGTCGTGGAGTCGTAGAGCGCCACCAGTTCTTCCCCACTAAACTGAAAAAGTTCCGCTGGTGTTGTACGGGGTTGCTAGGCACGCTTATCAAACAAAGGAACTCTATCTTAACTTAACAATAAAACACAATCTAGAATTTAAGGAACAATCCTACAGTAAAATTTGCAATTTAAAGACAAAAGGATGTCAAATGTAAAGTAATTGATAAATAGGGTACAATATGTAGATTGTACAGAGACCAATTCTGTTGTTACTCGGTACTGTATGCCTTACAACTAAATGCTCTAAACACTACAATCCGAAGTGATCACTTTGATTTACCTAAGCTTATTACATATCAGCGTGCGCTAGTAGCTGCACCAAGTATAAATGCAGTGATAATAATATGTAATGATAAACGGCCACAATAATCATAACAATTGACACGATGAATGAATAAAAAGAATAAAATTATTGAAAACTATCTTAAAGCTCGGCTGTCAATGCTTGATTTATATTAAAAAAAAGGAAAATTAAGAGCGATTATATCAATCGGTCAGAAAAATAAAGGAATAAGTAAAATTAATCTGTCTTAAAGCTTGGCTGTCAACACTAGATTTATATTTAAATATTAATAATCGGCCAGAGAAATAAATGAATGAATAAACTACAGCTTCTGTAAATCTGTACGATACCCCGTTAGATCCGATTCGTCACACTCAGTAGTGGAGGTAAAAAGTACCTCTGGTGAAGACGCCGGGCACCTGTAGGTACTGCTATGGCACTGGCCCCGAGGGCAGAACTAGCAGAGGAATCGGTGATAAAATTGGCTGTGGTGTAGCCCGGAGATAGGATTGGCCCCAAATCAGCGGTTTCAATCAATTTGCTTTCCCACTTTCACGAGATTAAATGGAAAAAATTGTAGGGCGAAACAAATACCTAACGATTCGATACGAGGAATAATTCTAAGATACTAAACGACTTAGTTCTTGTTTATTATGGTTGTAAAACGACGGCGGGAAATTAAATTGTTCCAGGAATACTAGAAAATGTTCCCAAACGAAATGATAAACTTTTAAAAATCTAAATCAACAGCAGCAATTATGGGAAATAGTCCATTCCTACTACCCAATGCTACCAACAGTACCAACCGAATATTGCGAACATTGCAGCATGCCGCGTGGAAAAATAAAACAGAGGTCCCAAAGAGCTCTCAGAAATGATCAGCCGGTGGCTGGAATTAAGCAACCGGGGGTCCCAAAAAGTAATGAAATATTCAAACCGAAAATAAAATATGAATTTGACGGATCTAATGAGACTTTACAGGCTTTATTAACACAATTCTTAAAAATATAGAACGGTTTGCTGGCTGTTCTACGATAATATAATATAAATTAAGCAAAGTTATACTAATAACATAATATCCTATTTTAGTGATTTGATCAAACCTAAGCGATCTGTGGTTCGCTTATCAACTAAAATAAATATAGTCACAAAGTGCCTGAGGGCTACATAAGAGAAAGGGATGATCAAAATAGCTACTCAAGGCCACAACAGGGATATAAAAGCTAATACAAATATATCGTTAACCTATATTTAGAATAAAATTAATTTACATTAATAAATGCGGCAACCTTAAGCTTATTGACAGCAAATCGAATCAATTTTAGAATTAATTAACTGATGAGTATTGACCTCTTTTCAATAATTCTTACCGCAAAATACAGCATTTTTTTGCTAAATGCAGCATGTAAAATGAAATTTAAAATTATTTTACACTGTCCAAATCGTTACAATCAGATTGTGAAAGAATAAGCAAAAATCATAAGCAAAAAGGGGGTGTGTTTAAAGCAGACCGATCATATACGAACAATTTATTTACTGTACAATTCATAGTCAGAGATCTAGAGATTCGTCTTATTCGTAGTCTTAGGAGAAGCCTGTGACGAGGAGTGTAAGAAAGGAATATCGGAAAAACGGAGTAAGTATATGATCGTGGAACTCCGCAGCTTGACATACTTCTGACAATTACCAGACGATAAATCCAGTTAGAAAAAACATATCTGGCGACCAGCACGGAGGAAATATGAAATGAGAATTAACAGAGTAGGAAAATCATGGGATGCTTCAATTCTATATGATGGGATATCAAAATATCATCGAAGCGAATAGAAAAATCATTGGATAAAGAATACCGTACGCCAAGAAAATGTTTATTGAGCGGATAGAGAAGCGAGTGGGTTGAAATGGTTTGGACATCTCCTAAAAATACCAGAAGAAACATCCTTGTAGAATGTAAAATGCATCATTTTAAATTGAGGATCAAAAACAATTTACGTAAAAAGTTACATGAAATCTGGTTAAGTCAGTTGTTTAACCATAATTTTTTTTTCGTCCAACACTTTTACCTTTATTACATATTATGTTACTATTAAAACTTCAGCTCTGCCAGTGCCATTATGTATACTATCCAGCTAATTTACATGATAGGCCATTAGACTGTTCATATTCGAGATAATATGATTTAGTTTTAATTTGAACAATATCTTTTTTTCTATATAAGGGTAACTTTGAACAACATTTAGTAAAACCCCCAAGTCTACTCACTCACTAGTCCAGATTTCGAAGCTGTTCAATTTTAGATACAGTTAGCATGGAATGAAATACCCTTCGTTCAATCCCCACATTAACACAATAAAGGGTAGCAGATAGGTGGTGAATAAGTGATGTGGTATTACAACTCATGCTAACGGTGTCTCATGATGCCTAGAGATAGTGACATACCGCATGGCTCCCAAAATTATAACCACTGTTGGTTATGATAGTGTAGTGACAGTTTCACAAAGTGGTTCCAAGCCAAAGGTACTGAAATTGATTAAAGTGTTTGCAACTACATACTCTAGACATCGTCAATCATTATCCGAAAAGAAAACCTAAAAATCACACACAGAATGATGACCAATTTACAAGTGATCTTACCAATGTGATCCTGATGGGAATCACAAGACGTTGCCCGGACCACACAGGGCTTCAGAGTTGCTTTTACATTTTCACTTCATGCAATGCCCTCCCCTCGCTCCGGGATCAAACAAAACTAACCCAAATTTAAAAACGAAACAAGCATAACCTTAAAAAAATCAAAAAAACATCGACGGAAATTGAACCCGGGCCGCCGCATCACAAGCACAGTATCTAACCACTACGCTACGAGACTAGTTGAAAGCAATTCGCTGGACCATAAAAATATGTTGAAAGCAATTCGCTGGACCATAAAAATATGGTGTTTGTCAACAATGTGATGCGCGCGCAACTCTGAAGCCCTGGTCCGGGCAACGTCTTGTATTTGAATGTGTAAGTTCCATTGGCCATGGGGAACAACAATATTCCGACAAACAGAGAATCCTTTCTGAAACTATGGCCCGTTCAACGATCGATTCTTGTCAGATAAAGATAGACGCGGTCAACGCGGATGACGAGGAAGTGACGAAGATAAAAGATGGTTATCCCATGCTTGGTTTCAATTGTGGTTGGGCTGGAATCGATCTCCTTCTCTACTTTCGTTGCCATTTGCCGTATCACACATGTTGTAACTTTTGTAATACGTTCACCACATTACTCCCCAGGCACAGAGCGCTTAAAAAGTAAGCTGGTGAATACATTACACATAAAATGTCAAAAATGTGTGATCCGACGAACGTATAACGTTACAAAATGTATGATACGGCGAGGCGATCGAACGTAGAGAGAAGGGTATTTAACGTTGGTAAATACAGAAGGAGAGAATTACACGGTGACCCGGCGAGGCGAATTTTTTCTGCCCAGCTTGTCCACAATTCAAATCAAATATGGGATAACCGTCTTTTGTCTTTGTCTCTTACACGTCGTCCGCGCGAACTAGCCCATCTTTCTCTAACAAGAATCGATCGTTGAACGGGCCAGGGTTTAGTGTACAGTATGCTCTACCATTCGTATCGGTGAATTTGCATAAAATAAAAATATTAATTATTTATAAAAACCTTTGCAATATTCATAAAGTGTTATTTTATTATTTAACACAAACGTATGGTAAAAGTTATGCGTCGTATACCTAATATACTATACAGGCCTGTACGCTATTCTCCTTTTCTGTTTTGTGCGGATGAATGACGTTTAATTTTTTTATATTAGATATTAAGTACGACTTATATGAGAAAGTGTCACAGCTATACTGTGATATTTTTAGATAATATATAATACAAAATTCTAAATGTCTTGTAAGTCCATTTTTTGTGAAAACTATGTGAATGTAAGAAAAATTAAAAAAAGATATTTTTGAGGAAATGACGACTACGCCAGGAAGTTTCGTCTGCGGCACCTGGTTGGCCTCCTCCTAATTTACTTTCTGTGTATTTTCATAAATCATCCTGAATTCCATGAACACACATTTTAAGCACTCTGTATATAGTTGTTTTTGTCAACCAGCAGAATGCCGCATTAACTGAATATTTATTTTCCATTAATATATGACTACGTTTTTAACGCAAATT
This sequence comes from Pissodes strobi, assembly GCA_016904865.1. Classification (NCBI taxonomy): domain Eukaryota; kingdom Metazoa; phylum Arthropoda; class Insecta; order Coleoptera; family Curculionidae; genus Pissodes; species Pissodes strobi. The sequence continues at coordinate 276,047 of MU182823.1, forward strand.
GTATATCCGATCGAACGTATCAGGTGGAAGTCGTTCTAATCAAACCCGTTTTATCGACAACGGCAAAATTTTATATCAAATCGACTAATACATGAAATATTTCAATTATTTAAAGTTTAACAAAGAAAGGGCGTAATAAAGAATGAGATTCCTATGTACAGATATTTTAATTTGAAAATGTTAATTTTTCGAATTTTACAAAGTCCAATTGAACCCAAGAAATTAGAGGATTGACTAAACTATGAGATCCAGTGTTATAACACTATTTTCATTGGATACAAATCTATCGGACACATCCGAGCGCATCGACATTCCGTTAAAAACGTAGTCTGAGAAAATGCTATATAATTTTCAGGTTTGTTTTTCGTTCGATCGGAGCATGAAACTAAATGAATGACATTAATGCATGATATTGCGAAAAAAAATTAGGTTCTGTATTTATAACTTATATAAATAAAGTATCGAACAGTCGAACGTTTTCAGTGAGTAAAGAAAGCAACACTGCGCAAAATAAAATAATTTAGAATAAAATTTATTTGGGGTCTATGTTTATATAAATAAAGCAGTGGAACGTTTTTTTTCTCAATCTCTCACTATCTCACTGTATTGTTTGGATAGTGCTACTTTTAGTTCATCGTGACTACAAATTTATGGCAAGTTAAAAATTGATATATTATTGCTAGGAAAGCGTGTAAAATGCTATTTTACCAGTGCATAAAGTGATTCGTATGTTACCAATGAGAAAAGAAAGTTACAGCGCGCAAAATAAAACAAAATATTTTTTTGCATTACATACGTCAACAAAATTTAACGTTCAGAGCGAAAATTGTATTCAACAGAAGCAAGGAAAATTAATAACAGATAATTAAGCCTTAACTATCTAACGGTTACATCACCATTTAACACCCTATGAACGCCGTATAGCAAAGTAAAGCCTAGGATTAGAGCGTACAGCTCAATCAAAAACCATCCAAGTTTATGGCTAGTGATTAGTTTGGTCTGCAAATTAATTATGCAATTAAGCAGAAGGTAACTAGTGGCTTAGAGATATATTTATTCGTGCGCACGAGATGATTGGGAGTTAATAAATGAGGTAATCTATATAGTTTTTAGATATAATTCATCATCTTTATCTTCTATAAGTTTTACCTCTGCTAGAACTTCTTTAGCATTACATTTTACTTCGAATGGAATTTCCAGTATAAGCAATACCCACTCAATAACAAAACCTCAGTGCTTGTCGTGTGACGTCGTCCATGTAGACCGTGCAATGTTAATCATATACGGGGATACATAACATACACTAATATTTACGAAAACTATCAATAGTTAACTTATTTTAAAGAATGCTAGCTATATGACAGACTTCTTGACAAATCCCAAAAGTTATGTTTGAGTTTTGGTTTAATACTAGCTGTAAGTGCAGGCTCCCAACTCGCCTTCACTTGCGCCAAAATTCAGGATATGTATTTATGTGCAATACATTTTTTCTATACTACTGAAAAAAATGTTATTAAACATAAATATATATACTGCCCTATTCCACACCTTCTCTTAATTATTATTACTTAAAATAATTTTAAAATATCGATAAAAATATACTTAAGTAGGTATAATGTAGGTATGCATGTACTGAGTTTTATTTTTTTATTTCTTTTTATTTAAATGGTCGCTATTTTTAGCGCAAAACGTCTTTTCCATTATGATTAGCTCATCCATCGAAATATGATATATACCTATACAATATTCCAAAATTAAGTGAACTATCTTTTATTACAAGTTTCCAAAAATATGTCCTCAAATTCATTTATTAACTTATTAAAGATTGTGTAAGTCACAGATACAACATTTATAACTTGTCCTTGGGGATATAAAAGTCCTCCACGATTTAATTTTCTAATGAGACCAAAATTGTCCTCAACAATAAATTGCTCGTCATATACCAATTTTTCTTTACAGCTGTCACTTTTTTTAACACAATATAGCAACAATAACCATCTAAATATGTAATTAACGGCAATACCTCCTTGATATCCTAAAAGTGATCATCATTTATTAAAATAAGAGACAATAAAGTTTTAATTTGGGAAAAGTCTTGTTCCGAGCAATTTTCATCTGGGTCATATCCAGGTAACTCATAGAAATTAACATTAATAGAGTCAAAACTGCGAGCCTGAAGTGTTAATATTGTAATAAGCAAATTTTGGAGAGGCGACGTGCGACGTTCAAATAGGCGAGGACGTGACAACCCTGGAAAACGAATGGCGCAGCAGTAGAATCGAATCGGTGTTATATAATACGGAGTATATAGATAGATTAGAAATAAGGCGTAGATATAGTTATTGTACGATGGCAGAGTCGACTCATGGCGTTATGTAATTATGATAACTGTACTGGCGAAGGTGTATGGGCGAAATAAAACGTGTTACTAAAAATTAATCGTTTACAATATTGTTACGTTTTTCCCGTCGGTTCTGACGAAATTATAGCTTCTAATATTTTAAACTAATACTCTCTTTATTCTTTATCACTGTGTACAATTAAACACAATAAACCACTCTTATAACTTTACAATTAATGCCTCTTTACAATTCAACGCTCAATGATTAACTAACTCCAACTCACCTCTATCCGCTATTTATATACAATCTAAAATCTATCACCATTAATCGGGACGAGGCGAGGCCTCTCTATATTATTCTCGACAAGGCATCGGGAGAATTCCACAGTTCCCGAATCTTCGCGGCCGGCGATGGCTCATACGTAGACGCGACAAGGCTAGTTCTATAGGGCAGCACAAAAACATTCGGATGGTTGTTAGCCGTGACATTGCCTCCCTCTTAAACCTGATCATCCCGATCAGCTACTTCATGCTTTGAGCCTGTCGAGGTGGACAACTTTCAGTTTGCTTCTGGGGCTACGTTGAATTATGTACACTACATGATTAATTATTTTGATGACTGTATAGGACCCTTCCCATACTGGTGTTAGCTTGGGAGATATTCCTTTCTTCCTTTGAGGATTATATAAACAGACTTTATCGTTCATCTGAATTCCTATAGAGATCATATCGAGCCTTCATTCGGTCACTGGCGAGACGTTCAAACGGTAGTCCCACATCATTTTGTTTTATCTTCCCACTAGATCTTGTATGGGGTCCTTGACTTGAGGCACAGATTGAACACTGCCGGCACCATGATTTCATATCCTGACAGTAGTTCACCCAGTAAAATCTGTCGCGGATCTTGTCAATCGTTCTGTTAACTCCGAGATGAGCACCAAACTTTCCATTATGTACTTTTTCAAGGACTTCCGATTCCCTCTTCCTTGGTACCACTAACTGCGTCTTCGCTACTTTTCCATTGGCGCTTTCCCAGGCTCGTTTAAGAAGTCCATTGCAACTACCAGGGAGTTCCACTGAGCCCACAGAGATTTAAAAGTAAATCCCTTAGTTGAAATATCTCCTCAGCTTGGTCTTGGTTGACGTTCTTCTTTAGCTTTTAGCGATAGTGCTATTTCATTATTCTCAAGCTGGTCTTTCTTCAGTTGCTCTGTGGTCCACTGCTGATCAACTTTAAACTTGATTTGCCTAATGGGAGTGTTTCCTTCTCGTTGGTCTATTTTTTGGCAATGTTTATAATTATCCTCGCATGACCTTCTGGATGAAGCATCTGTATTATTATGCCATTTTCCTTCCCTGTGCTTAGCCTTTAAGTTATTTTGTCTTAACTCTTCCTGACTTGATTTTGAACTGCTAGCGTCTCTGGATGTAGCTGTAGACCGTAGTTGTACTCGACAGTCTCTCTTGAAATGCCCAGTCCTGCCACATATATAGCACTGATTTGAAACATTTCGGTTACGTAGCCTATCTTCTAGTGGCTCCCGGAATCTTTGTACTTGACAGTCTCTTTTGAAATGGCCAGTTCTGCCACATCTATAGCACCGATTTGGAATATTTCGGTTACGTGGCCTATCTTCTAGTGGCTCCCGGAATTTTTGTACTAGACAGTCTCTTTTGAAATGTCCAGTCCTGCCACATCTATATAACACTGATTAAAGCATTTCGGAAACATGGTCTAACTTCTAGCGGCTCCCGGAATCTCTGTACTCGACAGCCCCTTTTGAAATGTCCAGTCCTGCCACATCTATAGCACTGATTTATAGCATTTCGGTTACAAGACCCAACTTCTAGTGGCTCCCGGAATTTCCCCGTGGCCTGAAGAACCTCGGTTAATTTCTTCAAAATACCGCCCATCTCAGTTAATTCACAACTGTTCGCCAGCTTTCCTTCCTGGATGGATACGGCCCTGATTTTGGGCTTAGATATGTTAGAGGCCGCCTCGATTTCTAGGGCTCTACCCAAAGCTTCACTGTTGTTATCAAATTTCGCTAGACGTAGCATTTTCTGAGTTTCTGGATCTCTGATACCATCCACGGAATATGGGGCAGCAAGTTCCTCTTAAAATTCTTCTGTTGCTACCAGGTAGGCCAATTGAATGAGACGTCTAACGTCTGCGTCAAACTCTTGCAGGTTTTCACCAGTGCCTGATACTGTTGTCTTCTGTGTTGGTCTCCAAATCCATGACAGCCACAAGTATGTCATTTTTCCCCTGTTGGCTGATGGGAATGATCTGTAGTAGTTCCAGGGCAGATCCACGAAGCGCTACCTCTAGTCATGTAGACATTTCTTCGTTATTCCAACCATAAAGGCTCTGGCACACAGAACGCGGTCTGTCGCGGCGGGCAGCTTTCGCGCGAACTTCGCAGCGATAAAGCGATCTATAATGCCACACAGGCTGCGATATTTTCTTACTTTTTGTTCGGTCGTGCCTGTGTTCGCAATGTATAGCTCTGACGAGGAGCAAATTCTCCTGCTCCTTGCGCTACAAAAAAAGAAAAAGAAAATACGTTATTGAGTGCATCCACATCCGCAATTTGGTGAATACCACCTTCTCGGTACTGAATTACAGTCGCATGAAGACAGAATTTTTCAATATTTCCGCATGTCAAGATTAGCTTCACTTTTCTTCAATATATTCTTCTAATATGCATATGTAGTGTAGTACAGGAACACAAAATTTCTCACAGTTTCAATAAATATTTCAGTATTTTCCGATATGATGCTTGAAACTATACTTAAAAACGCGCGAAAATCTGTGATTTTGTACAAGTGTATCGCTCGTCGTCGCGATCTAAACTAACCCGCTGCGATAGACCGCCTTCAGTGTGACTGTTATAATACATTTCAGTGTAATATAAAATTATCACTTTGTCGCTGCGGTCCAATATCGCTGCCCGCCGCGACAGACCGCGTTATGTGTGCCAGAGCCTTTAGCAACAGCAGCGGCTTCAAATTGTCTTTTGTACATTGTCCAGGATATTTGACCGTCATATGTTGGAGGTTTGATATGCTGTCCTGTGGCGAATACCCTCTCGGTGGATCTTGATTTTTTAATCTGGTAACTTCTGCTTGTAGATACTTCATTTCTTTCTGTACGTTTCCCACTTCTTTTCTTACATTTCCAACTTCTTCTTGTATATTGTTTACTTCCTTTTCAAATTTCACATTTTGTCGGCCCAATATTTTCTGTAATTTTCCTTGCTCGCCTACAGTTACATCCAGCATCCATTTCTGAAGCTGATCCTGTTCTATTTGTCTTTTATCTTCTTGGTCTTGTAAAATTTTCTGAAGCCGGTCCTCTTCTGCTTGCTTTCTCCTTCTACGTTCATCTTCTTCCCGATCCGCATGCTTTTTATCTTCTTGATCTTGTAAAATTTTCTGAAGCCTGTCCTGTTCTGCTTGCCTTTTACGTTCATCTTCTTCCCGATCCGCGTGCTTTTTATCGTCTTGGTCTTGTAAAATTTTCTGAAGCCGGTTCTGTTCTGTTTGCCTCTCAGCATTTAGATTTTCCATGAAATCGGCCAACATTTATTTATTTGCTCCATTTCTGCCACAGAATGTAATAAAATGTTCACAGAATCCACCAATCAAAACGGTCTCGTTGACGAACTTGTATCCTCTTCTCTCCTCGAAGAATACTTCACAATCCAACTTCTGACACCAAATGTTACGTTTTTCCCGTGGGTTCTGACGAAATTATAGCTTTTACTATTTTAAACTAATACTCTCTTTATTCTTTATCAAGGTGTACAATTAAACACACTAAACTACTCTTATAACTTTGCAACTAATAGCTCTTTACAATTCACAATGCTCAATGATTAACTAACTCCAACTCGCCTCTATCCGCTATTTATATACAATCTAAAATCTATCACGTATACTCCAGACGAAGTTCCTGAATTTTCGGGGCCGGTGATGACTCATACAGAGACGCGACAAGGCTAGTTCTGTAGGGTCGCACAAAAACATTCGGATGGTTGCTAGCCGTTACAATATAGATTGAATTCTAAGTCACATCACTGTCTCATATAACTTTCGCACATAAATATGATAATGCTCATCTGCTATTAGCTTGTGTTTACCAAATCTATCTGCAAGAGGATCTGTTTTAAATTTTCCCAAGAGAACATAACTAAACTTACGTCCTTTGGAAATCCGAAAACATAAACTTTAGGCTCATTTTTATAGTTTCCATTACAGCCAGGAATGAAATACTTTTGAGACATAATTACACTAAGTATCAGTTACCATAAAACTACCCGAATCGAGAGAAAAACATTCAATTGAACACGAACAAAAACGCACAAAGCGCCGAGCAACAGTCTTTAAGTCCGAAATATATAAGGCATATTTTGGCGAGATCACGTCTTCAAAGATGTCTTTAAGCAGCTTAAAAGCCTGACGTAATTATTTGCTCGCAAAAATTAAGGTTTTACAAGCATGACGTAATGACATTTCTCGTAACCTAAAGTTTGGCCTTGTTTTTTTTAGTAATTGTAGGAATAACCGTTATTTACTGTTTAAAGTAATAATAATAGCGAAATTTTATTTATCTAAGATAAAAGCGTCAAGATCTAGAGTTTTCCGTTTTGATGCAAGTTTAAAAAAAAACGATTTTGTTTACCAGCACAGCAAATTATTTCTATATATGAAAGAGAACATCATTGTCGGAGTGTATATTGTGAAGAATAGATGAATAAATACTTAAATGAGGACTCTTTTTTGCTTTTCCGAATATGCAAAGCCAAAATCACCAAAAATAAACATAAACAAACAATTATTTAAACTGTCATTTGTGTCGTCTCCCCACTTCCGATCGCTGACAAATTTTCTGGCGTCCTCTTGAGGCCGCGAGATTCCGCTTAAAGCGTCTTTAAGCGTGACGTCATGACTTATTCGCAAAAATGCACCGCTGTAAGCTGCTTATCGCGTCTTAATCGCGAAAATTTGGCTATAATTACACGTATTTAAAAATACGCCTAACAATATATATTGTATACCTAAATATACATCGAAATATTAGGTACAAAGTTCCACGCACTTAAAAGTACAAGGATAAATAGTTCCCGTTTCACAAAATTGCACTGATTACCGATTAAGGCAGCCATTAAATACGGCAAATTCACAAACTAATCGTTTGTCTTGTTTGCGCTATTGCCGGCTCTATAAGGAAAGTACAGTAGGCTCTCTGTAATTTGCGGGTGTCGGGACCAGCGGTACTGCCAATTATTGAGATCCGCAAATTATCGGGCTAGTATATGTATAATTCTAAATATGTACATATGTATGCATTTAAAAAGATGGTTAGTCATAATGCACGAAATTTAGTACGTACTTATTTACTTGTTCCCATTTTGAACATTTCTACGCAGCGGCGGCGGCGCACAGTGCTTCGTTTATATGGGATATTGGGACAAAAATCATAGCAGTCTCGTCATTGACGTCATTTGGCTAAAATTTGGTACTCAGGGGTTTTTGAGGTCGGGGATCAAGAATTTGAGGTCAAAAGTGAAGTGTAGCAATTTTGGAAAGATTTTTTCCAGATTACTTCAAAAACATGTCGAATAAAAGCTGGGAACTTGTTTTTGGCAATATTTGATATGTTCGGGATAGACCTTACCTCATTTTATAAAGACTGTAATTTCTGGATAGTAATAAAAATCTGGATATTTTCTTTATCCCGGAATGAAAAAGTTTGTAATTTTGAGTCAAAGTAAATTTTTTCCTTTAATTGAGGAGCTTAACATTTTCATCTATAACAGTTTTAGTTATTCTGAAAAAAGATATAATTAGACCTGGAACGGTTTTGAGCAGATAGGTTAGGGACCCTATTATTGAAATTATTGAAAATGGAAAGTATCGCACATTCTGATAATGAACAATCATTTGGGTTTTTCTACCTTTTGACATTAATGACTTTTTTTTGATGAAGTTATTTCTGCTGGTGCTTGGTAATAGAGAGAAACAAATGAATTTCCACTGAATGTAACGTCATTAGTGTCTTATACCTAAGTGAACGAATACGAGGATTTAAGCAGCGAGATCCATTCATTCAAAAGAAACCATTTATATTCCTTGTCACCTTAAAGAACCATTTCTTAGCCTAAGGCAAATTTTACCAAAGGTCTTAAAGCTAATAAAGAGGACAAACTATAACAATATTTTTATTTATTAATAAACGGTTTGAATTTTTATAATTGGTTTGAATAACACATATTAAACAATATATAACAAACAATATATAGAACAATATTAACAGTAGCAGAAAACATAAACTTTTTACAATTTAGAGGTCAGACTTTATAGTCTAAGAGCTAGTGAACCATCCGAGTAACCCGTTTCCCACAAAGCTAGAAAATTTTTAAATTATGTTTTATTATCGGTCAATTATGAAAATACGAGTCTGGCAGGCATCTCGCGGTTGCGTCATCATCCCTTAAATTTTTTTTTTAACCTTCTCCCACAAGGCTACAATTTTAATACGTTCTAATTTACATAAGTTTAAGTGTAAAAAAAAATTGACAACCTATTTTGAGGGTTGCAAGTAAGTGCCAGACGATAGCAAAGTTGTCATCGGGATAGTAATTCATAACCTGCTCCCACAAGGCTGAAATTTTAATGGCATATTCTATCAATAATTTAAAAAGTACATGTAAACAGCCAAACTATTTTGACGGTTGCAAGTGTCTGCCAGACGAGTATATAATAGTCATGACGCTCGATGGGAGTGCGAGCGTATCAGACTTGTTCGAGTTCCAATGTCAGAAAGAGAGAATACATCTATTGTGTATAGGCATTCCAACAGTAATTTAAAGGAAAAAGTGAGTGCTCATGAGATGGTGAGACGTATCTATATGAGCGAGTGAGATGAAGGAACCGGTAAGACCAGCTGGTCATTTAAAACGCAGTCAGCATCGGCACAGCTTATCCACTACCAGCTAGTCCTCTCTACCGAAATCGGAAAGTTGGAATGTCCACAGTCGAGTGCGCATCGGTATTTTTAATAGACGGTTAATTTTAAAATTAATTTTCGCTTCAAAATCCTCGATAAATTCCTCCGAAGCCACGGCTATCGCCCTAAAAAAGTCCGAAATTTCGGATTTTAATACAATTTAGCCATTTAAAATCGTTTTTAGACGATAAAAAAGTTTATTTTAAGTTAAACGAACTGTCAAAAGTATTAATCAGATGCCCAGACGTTTAAAACAATATTGAGTCATGGCCCTCTTCTAAAATTTGCACGGCACTTTCCCAAATCAAAGGATGTCGCCGCAAGATGACTAGCTGGTAGTGAATAAGCTGTGGCAACGGCTATATATTATTTTTCGGCGTGGCACAAAGCTATTAAAAAATTATAATAATATTATTAAAAAATAATTTATTACTTATTAATTTTTACTACTAGTGTTAATTATGGAAGCAGTGAATATAATTTGTGCCATATGCAGACTTGATATTTGCCAAAAAAACAACAAAATGCATTGTCATAATTATGTAGTTAAAAATAATTCAGTTGTTTCGATTTTTAATGATAACTTGTCTTGCATAAATCACAAAGAGGCAGACACAAAAAGTATATAACACATTTGACATATCAATGAAGACAATCTGAATATCTTAATTAAATCATCAGATACTGATATTTTAATTATAATGCTTGGAAATATGGACAATTGCACATTTTTTTGGAATAATTTCATGCACTGACCGGTTGTGACTACAATCATTTTTCAAAAAAGGGAAAAAACGGCCTTTTTCAATTCTTAAGAAAAATTTAGAATATCAAAAAGCTCAAAAAACTTAGGAGTGCTTATATAACATGGCGTAGCTGTGAAATTTTTCCAGTTATTGAAAAATTTGTCTGTGAAATTTAGGGCAGCAAAGGAGTTGCTGTTAACGAAATAAGATATAATAAATTTATGATCACTTATAAACCAAAAAATAATCATTTAATGAAAAATATTTAAATTACGATTCATCGAATTTACCACCGTGTCAGTCCGCATTACATGAGCATTTTCTACGCGCACAATATATAACGAGTATATGGAGTAATGCCAATCTTAAAGTACAACGTTAAAAACCAGAGCATAATGGATGGATTATTGATGATGATAAATATATATACAGTGTGTCTACTTAAGTTGGAACCATATGGAAAACTTTTTTATTATCGGTTTTATGAAAAAAAGTTATTCTTCATAAAAAGTTCTGCATGGTCCAAAACCCAAAATGCAACCATCAGATATTAATTTTTTTGCAGTTGTATACGAGGTTTGTCAAAAAATATGAATTTTGCTGAAGAGTAAAGCACCTTTATTTTTGACAATATCGAAAATTATTAGAAAGAAAAGTTGTTTAGAATTAAAAGTTATTTTCAAATATGCAATTACAGCCATTTAGCATGAAAATTAAGGTATCGGGATTATTTACGTTTTACATTATAAATTTGTATTTATCTCTTATCTGTTAAAAAAATGATAACATGCTAAATGGTTATAATTTCATATTTAAAAATAACTTTTAATTCTAAACAACTTTTCTTTATAAAAATTTTCGATATTGTCAAAAAGAAAGGCACTTTACTCTTGAGCAAAATTCATATTTTTTGACAAACCTCGTATACAGGTGCAAAAAAATAGATATCTGATGGTTGCATTTTGGGTTTTAGACCATGCAGAACTTTTTATGAAGAATAACTTTTTTTCATAAAACCGATAATAAAAAAGTTTTCCATATGGTTCCAACATAAGTAGACACACTGTATATACAACCGGTGTGAGGGTAACACTGCTCTTTTACAATCCGATCAATCTAATAACATTGAGTCAGGTAAATAATTTTTGTGTTTTATTTGTACGCATAGTGTTTTTATGTTAAAAAAATTTCCCTCATTCCATTTTATTAATAAAATTTTTTACTTCTTTTCCAGAAAACGATGAAACGATAGATAATTATCATTTTGGTTCAGAAGATGAAGACTAATAGTTGCCATAATAATGTACAAAGACCTATGGAAACTAATAAGTTTCAATAATAAATAATTGTTAACATAAATAAACATTTATACTTAACATATAACTCTGTTTTTCTTTAATTTCAGTAATCCT
>MU182824.1:0-23362 GCA_016904865.1 Pissodes strobi
CCGTCCTTGGGACTGCCCGCCTCTCTCTGCAGCTGGCTGGCCAGTTTTCTTAAGAACCGATCCCTGCACGTTGCAGTCGATGGACACATCTCGGACACATTCACCATCAACGCGGGCGTGCCTCAGGGCGCAATACTTTCACCAACTCTGTTCCTCATCTATATTATCTAATAATGATAATCATGTAACTGGTCCATTCACTATATATCTTCACACCTGTTCACAACTATTTATTTTGCATACTAATATTTTAGTCTCCTATAATTTAAAACTTGACACGACTTATTCTATTGTCATTTGTCTTTATAAATATTTCTATGTACTATACTATATATAATGCCTATTTTTCTATATACAGTTCATTAACTTCCTAAGTGTTTTTGTATACTACTCTCAAACACTCGAGTTTATATTATGCTTATTTATGTTGAGTTACTTTCTGTTTCACTATATACAATTTATTATTTTCCTTATTTGTATTTTAACCTCCTAAGTGCCTTGTATATATAATTTTCTTTGAGCACACAGAGAGGCTGGTGGACCGATACCTTAGGGAGTGGGTGGCTCTAAGAGCCCCTCTGAGTCCGGAACAGCACGCATATCGAACGGGCAGATCGGTGGACTCGGCTCTTCACCACCTGGTTTCCAAGCTGGAGGAGGGGCTGGGAGGCGAACGGCTATCGGTGTGCGTGTTTGCGGATATTGAAGGAGCCTTCAATATCACAGCCGTGGGCTCGATCTGCCGATCGGTGGAGCGAACGGGGGTGGGTCCGATCATAACGAGCTGGATCCGCTCCATGCTCACCGGGCGGAGGGTCGAGGCTAGGCTGGAAGATGAGGTGCTTGGGGTTGAGTCATCGCGGGGATGTCCTCAGGGGGGGTCCTGTCCCCCCTCCTGTGGTGCCTAGTGGTGGACGAGATCCAACATATCCTGAGAGTAGAGCATGGGTTCTATGCACAGGCCTATGCAGACGACGTCGTGATTATGGCACAAGGTACCGAGGTGGGAATATTGCAGAGGCTTCTGGAGGAAGCACTGACAAGGTTCTCACAGTGGTGTAGGGATAACGACTCAGAGCGAATCCCAGCAAGGTAGAGATGGTCATCTTTACCAGAAAAAGGAAGTTGGAGGTCTCTCCCAACATCGCGTTGGAAGGGACCCCTCTTGTGGCGAAGAAATGCGTCAAGTATCTGGGTGTCTGGTTGGACTCCAAACCGACCTTTCAGGAACACATTCGGCTCAAGACCGCGGCGGCGCTCAGTGCCCTGTGAGCTTGGCGTAGGGCGCTGTGAGGGACCTGGGGACTTGGGCCGAAAATTATGCTATGGATATACAGGACGATGATCGCTCCGATGCTCATGCACGGATCGGTTGTTTGGTGGCCAGGATCCATGAAAATGGCGTCCAGACTAGTGCTGGACAAATTACAGCGACTTGCATGCCTCTGCATCACCGGGGCTATGAGGACGGCACCCACAAGGGCCCTGGAGGTGCTGGTGGGGTTGCCCACGTTGACGGACCGGGTGAGGCACGAGGCAGCCAGAGAGGCTGCGTGGGGATGTGGAGGGACAACGGCTCCTGCTGGGGCCATTGTGGTCTATGGCGAGGACTGGACGGAGGGAAGGATGGGAACCTGGGATGGGCTAGTCTGGTTCACAGACGGGTCCAGAATGGGAACACTGTCCGGAGCAGGTGCGTACTGTGAGGCTCTGGGGCGGGAATTATACGCCTCACTTGGCGAGCACACTACGGTTTTCCAAGCGGAAATTTTTGCGATCATGATCGGGGTCTGGGAGTCGTTAAGGCTCACTGTCGGTGGCAGGAGGATTTTCTTCTGCTCCGACAGCAAGGCCGCACTCATGGCGCTGAAGTCGGTCGGTACGCGCTCACTGTTGGTAAGGGAGTGTAGAAGCTGGCTGATTGAACTTGCAAAGCGAAAAAAGGTTACGCTGGTCTGGATACCGGGACACTCGGGTGTACCGGGAAACGAGACTGCCGATGCCTTAGCCAGAGAAGGCTCCGCACGCGGATACTTGGGGCCTGACCCCTGTGTGGGGATCGCACAGTGTGTCCGCGAATGAGCTTTGGAGGCCTGGATGGAGGGTCGGGCGGAGGAGGTATGGCGGACGGCTCCGGGGATGAGACAGACGAGGCTCATGATACATGGGCCTGCGAAGAGTCGCGCAAAGGGGCTACCTAGGAAGGAGTGCAGGGCCCTGGTAGGATTCTACACAGGGCACTGTAGGCTTAGACGGCACCTGACCCTGCTGAGAATTGCAGAGGAGGCGGAGTGTAGATGGTGCATGGAGGACGACGAGATTCCATACCATCTACTTACGGAATGCCCCGCCTTTGCGTGGGCAAGGTTCAGAATCTTTGGCGTGACGTCGATCGAGCCAGATTCAGTGCGTCGTGTTAGTCTGAAAGATATGCGGGCTTTCTTAAGGAGGACCGGCATCCTGGAGGTTCTCTAATGCGGGCTGGGGGCACAACGGGTCCAATTGGTGGCCTAAATGCAAGGCCCGCTAGGGCCACCCCTTCCATACTGATACTGATACTGAGCACTTTGGTTTAATATTACAACTATTTACATCAGAAAATGTTTGTGTTTGTCTTAGTTTCTTCTTAGTTTCTGCTTAGTTTCTTATTTTCCTCGAGTACTTGTTCCATATAAAATTATATTTTCCCTATCCTCGTCCTCTTCACTAGTTTCTCCTGCTTCCTGCTCCATGGTTTCCTTTAGTTTCTCCTATACAAATCTGTTGTATTGCTCCATTTTGATATCTTACTGATTCCTGATGTTTATTGTTTAGCAAGTGAATCATTGCTAATTCATTCTTTCTTTTCTTTTGTTCCATATACTTAGCTATATAAGTTTTTTAGGTATGGACTTATTGTTGCTACCTTCGCCAAAATAGCAGGTTCCCACAACGTAGCTAACTTCAAGCTTATTCCCGAGGTGGCGACTCTGTTGACGTCTTGGAGCAATCCTGCGTCTAGACGTAACCTGGACAACTTCTATGGCGCGTCGTAGAACAGTCGAGATTTGAAGATTATTGAATTTTAACATTATATGTATATATTCATGCAATAGCCAACCTGGCCTAGCCTGGGTTTACTAATTGCTTAATTGCTTAATGATTTACTTACTTTTATTGTTTTATTTAATTTATTAATATTTTTGTGACGTAGGCCGACTTGCCCTCCCCCCTGTGTCGATAATTGTAATGACTCGATTTTATTATTATTTTTTATATTATTGCTTTATGACGTAGAGACGCCTCCACCATACTGTCACGAATTCTCGAGGCAGACTAAGTTCAAAGTTTTACTAGGCCCTTGGTCACTGTTTTATTAATAAAGTCTATGCGAGCTGCGTTGTCTTTTATTTATGTATTTGTTTTAATATTTATATGGTAAGTCTTTTAGCGTCCCTCATTGACGGAACAGTTTAATTTAAGTTTATCACAGATTTCTAAGGCACTTGCACTACTTTTAAAAATCCCCGAAAATCCCCTTACTGGAAATTTTTATACTTTACTCGTAGATTCGACTCTAATTACTTTTTAGAATCCCCCGGGTGCCATGTACCTATGTACATGTACATCCAGGTTAGGTAAGGACCCGATCACCCTGTACCTATGTACAGGTGTTCACAGATATTGAGGTTGTGGGATAGAACAACTAGAAGTGTACGCACCTGTGTGCTGTACCCAGCTAATTGGGCGGTGTTGAGAGAGACCCGAAAGCCTGATGAATTTGGCGTTTGCCTGCATATTTTTATTCTACAAAATGCTGATGGCTGCAACATTAAGGATTAAAATCGCTCCCGTCGAACGCTCTAGTTGTTTATAATTAACTGTGAATGTTTATATAACATTTTTCAAGTTCAAATTCAAACTTAGGATAGGGTGATATTTACTTAGTTAGGTTTATACATTTTAGTAGTTCACAATATCGTGTACAAAATCAATATAAATTTCGACCTGTCAGTAAGATATTATGGCGAATGATATAGTCTACAAAGTCACTGAAATACTAATGTTAAAGTACAAATGGTTTTTGCTTATTCATAGCTCGAGCTTACACTGAACTTATCATACCCTTACCGAATGTTACGCGTATTCATAAAGGTATCGCCGTATTTGGCTTAGGCATCCCACAACCTTTAAACCCTTATTATTTTATCAGACTTGTGTCTTAAATGAGTGGACTAATATGAGAGGAGCGAGTACGGCTCTTTGGCAATACAGAATTATAATTATATTTCTCTGTATAAAGTTTAATAACTTTATTTGACTTTACTATCAAATCAGTTACTGTTTTACTGCGAGAACTTTTTACCTTTTCCCGAGGACTTCTTGTGGTGTGCCTCTGCTCGTGGAGCTCTTCTCTGCTATTTTGGCTTGGTTTAGTCTGTTTGTAAGTAGCATCTCGGTATTGTTGGTGGAGTGTTGAAACCTTACAGCTTAATTGAATAAAGAATGAATTTAAGGAAAATAGGATGATAAACACGTATCATCAAAATTCTTCTTACTAAAAACAAATAGCTTATTTGTAATATGCATGCCTATCCGGACATTCCTTGGAAGTCTCAAACCTTCGCACTTGACCATTTTTATTTAATTTAATTTTTAACAAAAATGCGAACAAAACGACAAAAAGAACCTTCTCCGATAGATTAACTTTCAGCACATGTTTCCATCGTCATTTCGCTTTTCCATTTGCGCGATTCAACGGACTTTTTTGATTACTGATCGGAGAGATAAACCGGCTCGACGACCTATAGTATTCTCAAATTGAAATGCCCAAATTGAATAAGTGAGATGGAATTCGCTTTGGCGAATAGGAGGAATATTGCCTGGACATAACATGAAATATTGAAAAATTCCAGGGGCTATTCCTAACGCAATTTCATGGATATTAGATGTTAGACGGCGGAGGGTGGATTAACTGTCTTAAATAAATTAAATTGAATTTGAGTATCACGATGCAATCGTTGTGCAAACCACCACTTGGCCTTCGGCGTTGTGGTGTTACCGCATGTTTGTTTTAAAAGATTTCAAGAATATTCTTTGTTCTCAAATTGGTCCAGATAATTGAATCTATCCCAAACAGGCTATATGTATAAATAAATGCAGCGATTACTGGAATGGTCTAATAACACGAATACTACTAAAAATAGAATTTGTCGAATTAATAGATGTCCATGTCCTTTAAGTTCGTTTGAAATTAATTTTTCCTTTAAATATATTATTTGATAATTATTTAGTTATTTGGAAGCAAATATTAAGATTATGATCATTTTTATGCAAACACAGCAGCAGAAAAACTGATTTTAATATGCCAGTCTGCATTATTTAATATGGTGTACTTAGGTTCTGGTTAGAAAAACAAGTTTGAGAAGTTGATAAGTGAAGATAGCTGTAGGACACCTTATATAACTTTCTGATCTTGTTATCTTTCCTCAATATTGAAAGAGCACGGCCTTCCCAGGGAAATTTTGGGCCTTAGCAGAAACATTACCTTATGTTTAATATTTGTCTTTTTATCTTTATCTTTGCCTCGTATTGATTTTTAGATTAATTGAAATATCGCTCTCATATTGTTTTTCAATATTCATTCATTACCCGATTCCTATATAAATACCTGGAGGCTTTAGTTTGTGCATTACATACCACACAAATAGCAACCAATTTGAATTATTGCGTATCATCCTTTGTTGAATTATGATGAGAAATTGTTCAGAGATCATATTTGTGACAAAATCTTGAAAGTAATTGTTCAAGCAGGTAATAGATGAGCGACTTATTTGTGCCAAACTAAATTTATTCGCATCGAATAAGGCCGTCCTCGACAAGTCCTTAAGATCGGAAAGAGCCTTGTCAGATGTTCAGGACACTCGCCTTAACGAGTTTTCGACGCCAGCCTCCGCTCATTACTCTAACAGTGACCAGTGCCATTCGCTCGTTAGGAAAGTCGGTGGAAACCGCACGCCGCCGTCGCTTCATTAGTGTTAACAAGCGGATGAGAGATCCACAGACAACCAAGAACCAAATAAATTGAGCTAAGGAAAATAGGATATTCTTAGAATTCGCCAAATATTTCAAAGTACGTTTCCTTCGGCTAACGATGCGACTTGCAGCCTCGTCGAATTTTAACGGTGTGTCATAATATAGTTGAGAAATGCCTACTTCACAAACAGAAAAGCAGAATAATATTGGCGTATCATAGCCTGTAATATTGTGAGTCCTAGAATATTTTATTAAAAGTTCTCATGCGCTTGCGTGTTTCATGCAGGCATATTTAACGAAGAATTTATACTATAGAAGTGATAAATCGGGTTTAATTCTAAATCTCAATCAAAGCACTTCTCTGGTGTTTTGTCGTTTGTGGATATGATATTTTCTCAAATATGCTTTTATTGAGCAAAGTATAAATGGTGTTTTAAGAGCAGTAGTAGTAGTGATAAGCGTGCATACAGTTATTGCTTTCCCGGAAAAAAATTGCAGAATTGACAAACTAATTAAATCCAGTTTATTGTTTAGTTGTTTACCGGCTTCTTATGGTATCCCGCGTAATAGAGGCATCGTAATAATTAATCATGTTGAACATTTGGTCTTAAATGTGAATAATAGAATTTTAAATAAATCTAAAATTGGTTTCCAAACGCTAAATTTGATAAACCAATGTTCAATCACTTCTACTGAAGTGAGAAAGAAATAAAAATTAGGATAAATATCATTGGTGTGTCATATTCTGTAGTATTGTGAGTACTTGAAATACGCAAATATTTCCAGAAATTAAAATTAGGATAAATATAATTGGTGTGTCATAATCTGTGGTATTGTGACTGCAACAAATAATTGCTTAAGATTTCTCAAGCTGTAATTTATCTATTACCTACAAATAAAGGTAAATATAGCTCAGAAACTAATTAACTTTACATACAGCGTAACAGTTTATGGTTTAAATATGTATGGTGTGTCATAGCCTGCGGTATTATGAATAATACCAATATTTGCTTAAGATTTCTCACACTATAGTTTTTTTATTGTATACAAATAAAGGAAAATTTATCAAAAAATTGCTTTACGTCACATACAGCGTACCATGAAGGAATTAAGGTTAGGATTAATGATATTGGTGTGTCATAGCCTATGATATTGTGTGTCCTAAGAATATTTGACTAAAATGAGTGTGCGGTTCATGCGGGCACATTTAACGGATAATTTATACATTGGCGTAACAGTGACAAATTAAAATTGGTATAAATATTATTGGGAGTACCCACTGTTCGTCGTGTTCGTAATGCCAATGCAGAACCTGTGATATTATGAGCAATGTGGTGACATTGAAATTAACAACTACCACAATCATTTCCAATTATCTAGCCAAGAAGATATACATCGGGTTCAATTCTAAATCTCAATCAATGCACTTCTATGGTATTTTGTCGCTTGCGGTTTTGATATGTTTTTATTGAGTGAAGCTAAAACGGTGTTTTAAGAGCAGTAATAGGGATAAGTATTGCTTTCCGGGAAAAACTGCAGATTTGACTTAAACTAATTAAACTGAGTTCATTGTTTAGTTGTTTACCGGCTTCTCATGATATATGCGTAATGAAGTCATTGCAATAGCTGAACATATTAACGATTTGGTTTTAAATGTGAATAATAAAATTAATGTTTTTAGTGCCTGATCTGTTGAAAATATAAATAATTCTAAAATTGGTTTCTAGACTCTAAATTTGATAAATCACTTTTAATGAAGCACCAAACTTTTTTGCAATAGCAATCCAAATAAATTTTACCAATTTCAAATAGATTTTATCATTTCAAATCAAATAACCAGATCAGTTTTAAAGCTCAGAGAACGACAACAAAATTGTACCCGCCAGTGGCGTAACTACAATTTTTTGGCCCTAACGCAAAATACATAAGGAGGCCCCCCTTTCAGTCACAAATCACAAATACTAAATAAAAATTTAACAACCAGCTTTAATTTTTTTATTTATTTTACATATAACATCAAAATATATCTTTTTATCAAAAAAAGCAAAACTCTAAAATAACTTGAATTTTAACCAAGTAGTAGTTATTAACGAAGTTGGAAATATTAATGAAATTTCCCTAGTTTAAAGCAACACTCGACTTAAACTTATTAAAATCTAAAACGATTTTTTCTCGTTTTACACACTGCAAATTCATATGCATATTCAAGATCTAATTTGTTGGGAGCTTCAATTTCGACGGAAATTAAAGATAAGTATTGAAATCGATATTGCATGCCCTATTTGATTCCTTAAATAGTTTATTAAAATATTCTTCAGCTGACACATAATCGGCATGGTAAAAAATAATAATAGGTCAATGTAAATTTCTTTAAAATTTTTTTGCAGTCATTTCTTGATTTAAGTCTGTTTTTATAAATTGTACCATCGTTATAGCGTTGACGGTAGTTTTCCCACATTGCTTTTTGTCCTTAGTAAAACAGAACTAGCTTCGTCCAAAGCAATTGTTTCTTTTTGTAAAGCTTTGGGAGTAAAGTTCACTTCTAATAACACATAATATAACCTAATAGATAAGAACACCAACTCAACTCAAAATCTAGCATATTTTTCTTTATACTCCAAGCTCCTTTCATCCCTAATTTTACTTGAAAGCTCAAGTTTTTTTTCACATTTACATCTTAATGGTTTATTAACAAAATGACGTAAATCACTTTCGAGTATTGTGTCTTTACTTGATATTACGGTGTCTGACGATATTTCAGCTTCATCGAACTTTTTAGTTTTAGTACACAGAAAAATTAGGTCGCTTGTGCTGATGCCTGTGGCTTAGCCACCAGAAATTGTGTTATACCGATCAAATAATCTGAGTGATCTTGAGAAATATAATTGTTGTCCCCAATGTCATCGCATTTGGACGTAAATGGTTGCAAATTTGACTCAGACTGCGATTTCGTCGAACAAAAAACATTTTCCCATTCTTTTTTAGTTTTCTTTTAATTGCGGGCGCTTTTATATTTTTTTGTGGTCACTCATTTTTAAAACGTAGAAGCAATTAGCGTATCAAATACCAAAACGAGTGTCGCGACGCTGATATTGCCAAACTTTTCATTAGGTATTAAATTATGCAGAACTTAATAAAAAATAATCCTTGCTTGACAGAAAGGTGTTCCTAGGTTCATTTGACAGAAACCTTCAATATTAGGAACTGCACGAGTGGGCCCCTAAGCCTGGGGGGCCCCAACGCATTGCGTTTACTTGTCTTATGGTAGTTACGCCACTGGTACCCGCAGTGTTACAGATTCTGATTAACCGAATTATATTACTTGTTTTTAATACTCCACTTTAACAATTTTAAAGTTTTTTCGTGTCAAATACGGTGTCGCTTAGTGCATGTGATTTTTAAAGGCATTTTTTGTGTCTATAAACCAGAAGGTTCCTGAGTACAATATATATCCTTAACCTAAACTAACCCAAGTTAAAAGACTAATTTACTTTGCATACAGCGTAACACAAAGAATTTAAAATTAGAATAAATATCATTGGTGTGTCATAGTCTACGCTATTGTGAGCACTAGAAATAAGCAAATATTTCTAGCAATTGAGATAAGAATAAATATTGTTCAAATTTCAATTCAAATAGTATTTTATTATAACATGCATTTTGTGAACAAAGCATGTGTACCCAAAGACATAAATTATCGAAACAGATTAAAAAAATAAAATAAGAGAGAAAAAGAGTAAAAAACACAAAGTAGAATATAATTATACGCAAAAAATGCAACCAAAAAATTTAAAAAATTATACATTCTTAAGGACGTCCGAGTAGAACTCCTCCATATTATAGTATGGAAGAATTGATGGGCAGATGATCAAAAACTTTGCGACCCTCATGTATCTGTGACTTTTTCACTAAAGTACTTCTTGGAATCGGTAAAGGTAAATTATGAGTTTGGCGAGTCACATGCTGCGGTGTAGGATCATGCAGCCTGGTGCGATGTTTAAAAATAATGGAAGATGTCTCCAAAATGAAGATGCCAGAGTCAAGATCTTCTGAGCCACGAAGTGCGGCCCACAGAACTGTCCCTGAGGAATCTTTACAAAATCTCACTGCCCTTTACTGAAGAACGAAGAGGCAAATGACCCCGGTTAGCCATACCCCAGAATAGTATACCATACCGGAGATGTGACTCAAACAAAAAAAATAGACAGTCCTTGCTAGTTGCTGGTACAATTCTTCACTAACCGCTCTCACAGCAAAGCACACCGATGACAGTTTCTACTTCAAGGCTAGTATATGGTCCTCAAAGTGTAAATCGCTATCAATCATGGTTCCCAGGAACCTAGTTGCAGGTATTCCTCGAAGAAAGCCCCATCAAAAAGTAAACTTCTGATATCACATTTAAGTTCTACCATGTGTGTCTTGCTCAGATGATCAAGTCATCAATCATGGCTTGCTTCAGCCGCTCAATCTCTATGTCCTGCTATAAAATTGAGGTATCATCAGCACAAAGGTTGAAGTGTCCAGAGATGTTTAATTGAACAAGGTCGTTAATATATAGCAAGAACAAAATAGACCCTAAAACAGAGCCTTGTATAACACCACAACTAACCTTTATTGATGAGGTCTTCACTCCCGAGCACAGCACATACTGATATCGACACTCAAGATAAGATTCAAACCAAGAGGAAGCCAGGCCTCGAAAGCCATATCTCTCAAGCTTCAATAGTAGATCAACGCAATCGAACACCTTGGACAGGTCCCAGAACACCGCCGCCAGAACGCCTCTCTGATTCAACCCCACATAATCATCAAGAGAACTGTAGCATCATGAGTCTAGTTGGCTTCTTGGAAACCAAACTGTTTAGCAGTTATAAGGTTAAATGATTGTAGATAATTCCAGATCCTTTTTTATCAGTTTTTCAATGACCTTGGGCAAAGTAGGGAGTAAAGAGCTAGATGGCTCTTCTGAGTCACCACCCTTGAATATAGAGACCACTGTTACAGATTTTAAGCAAAAAAGGAAACGCACTATGTAGCCAAGATTCATTAATACACACTGATAGAGCTTCCAAGGGTTTATCAGGTGACCTCAAAACTACTTGGTGTCATAGTCTGCGGTATTGTGGGTAGTTGGAATATTTGCTTAAGCTTTCTTATACTGTGCTTTTTCTACTACCTACAAATACGGGCTAGTTTAACCTTAAAAACTGATTTACTTCACATACCTACAGCGTAACATGAAGAAATTTAGTTTAGGATATATATATGTATTGTGTGTCATAGCCTGTAGTATTGTGAGTACTAGTAATATTTGTTTGTATGGGAAATAAAGATTAGGAATAATATTAATGGTGTGTCATAGTAGGTGGAATTGTGAACAATAGAAATATTTGCTTAAAATTTCTCACACTATAGTTCTTATTATACACAAATAAAGGCAAATTTAACAAAAAAGCTGTTTTACTTTACATACAGCGTACTACGACGGAATTCAGGTTGGGATAAATAATATCGGTGTGTCATAGCCTGTAGAATTGTGTGTACTAAAAATATTTGCTTGCTTGAGAAATTGTGATTAGGATAAGTACTATTGGTGTGTCATATCCTGTTGTATTGTGAGCATGAGAAATTTGATTGCTTGAAAATTTAAGGTTAGGATATATATATAATTGGCGTGTCGGCCTGTGGTATTGTGACTACGAGAAATATTTGCTTGCTTGCGAAATTAATATTAGGATAAATATTAATGGTGTGTCATAGTGATATTGTAGGTGATAGAAGTATTTGCTTGATACTTCTCACTCTGTACTATATCTATTGTACACAAATAAAGGGAAATTTACCTGAAAATTTGCTTTACTTCACATACAGAGTAACACGAAAACAATTAATTTTAAAATAAATAAAACTGGTGTGTCATAGCCTGTAGAATTGCGATTTAAAGAAATATTTGCTTGCTTGAGAAAATAAGATTAGGATCAATATTATTGGCGTATCATAGCCAGTGACATTGCGAACACTAAAAACATTTAAGATTCGTATAAAATATTAATGGTGTGTCATAGACAGTGGTATTGTAAGTAGGGGAATGTGACGCAAAGCGGCCATCTCCCACCACGTCTAAAACAAGAGTGGCGCGCGAATCATGGATGCCACGTGTTAAAGCTCTCGCCAAAACAAGTTTATTCCTATGATTTCGGCAGCAGTCGCGTCACACCTCTGTGAGTTATTACAAGTGAAAAGTATTCATATTCTGTGATGTAACATAACCCTGTCACGGAATAAGCAATAAAATCGTAAGTTTTTAGAGTTTGATTTTAGTGTGCCTTTAAATTATCAATTTCGTTGTTCAAAGGAATTAGTAGCAATTTTGTGCTAATTAGCTCCAGTTTTTTATTTTAATCTTTTTTTAATAAAATGGTCGTTCGGGGCAAAGCGGACATTTTACTGCAGGGCAAAGCGGACAGTGTCCGCTTTGCCCCTATAGGAACCTAAAAATTATTTATAAAAAGAACTACGAGTTTATTAGTATTATGCACTAGCATCTAATGGCTACGCATTATAGTAACTAAGTGTAAAATATATTTTTTTATTGTTTTAGGTATAAGATGGTACGCAATTATAAGCGCAAGACTGCTCAACAATCTTGGAGCGAAGAGGCTATGGCAAGGGCTGTAGAAGATGTGAGAAACAACTCAATGCCTATTAAAACAGCAGCTCGGACCTACCAAGTGCCCAGAACAAGTTTAAAGCGGCATTTAAGTAAAACTGACTTGGAACCCAACGATGCAGCAAAAAAAAGTTAGGACGATACTCCACAACTTTTACACCGGAACAAGAAACTGAATTAGCAACTCATATTCTAGAAATGGAAAGTCGTCTTTTTGGTCTTGGGACAACCGACCTAAGGAGGCTAGCATACCAGTTTGCGGAGAGGAATAATATTCCCAACACGTTTAACGATGAAAAAGGTTTAGCTGGACGTGATTGGATCTATAATTTTTTACGAAGGCAAAAAACATTTCCTTAAGGATTCCCGAGCCTACATCACAAGCAAGAGCAACGGCTTTTAACCAGATCAATGTTTCAATGTTTTTACACTACTAAAACAAATGTTGGAAAAATATAACTTTTCACCTAGGCGAATATTTAATTGTGATGAAGCAGGATTGTCGACAGTACCAAATAAGCCATCGTAAATATTTTCCTCAAAAGAGAAGAAGCAAGTGGGAAGTTTGTCGTCGGCGGAGAGAGGGACACTTTCCACGTTGGAAGTTTGTTTTAATGCTGTAGGTTTTTATGTGCCCCCTTTGGTAATTTTGTTCCGAGAGTGCGAAAGTCTCCTCTGCTTGAAAAGTGATTACCTCCAGAATCCGTAGCTGCCTATGACTGATGGCAGGATAATTGCAATCTGATATTTTTTCAAATATCTGGTTTCGCCATTTTCTAAAATATACAAAACCCACCAAAGAAGATCTAGTCCTGTTGATATTGGATGGACATGCAACTCATACGAAAAATTGAGAATTTGTGGAGATGGCCAGAGCAAACAATGTGCATGTTATAGTTTTACCTCCACACACCTCTCATAGGCTTCAACCTCTCGATGTAGCTTTTATGCTGCTCCTTATGACGTATTATGAACAGGAGGTAAAAAAGTAGCTCGTAAATAATCCAGGAAAAGTGGCAACCATTTACGAAGTTGGAGAACTTTTTGGCAAGGCTTTTCAGAAAGCTGCAACTACAGAAACGTCCGTAAATGGGTTTAGGGCCACAGGAATTTATCCATATAACCCAGATATATTCCCAGAGTATTTGTTTAACCCTCGGAAGCAACAGATCGGCCTGCACCTCAAAATGAAGGAGCTGCAGTTGAGAGAGAAGTTACGCAACCTCAGAATGAAGAACTCCCAAACCAAGTTGGGCAGCCTCAAGATGAAGATGATGAACTTCATAACCAAAACGTGTCAGGTCAAATCGAAAAAGCTAAAGCCAAGAATGTACCAAGAAACTCCAGTTCACCTCAACCAGGTCCAAGTAAAAATGTATCCTCACCTATCACTCTAGTTGAGCCATTAAAGAGAAGCGTAGCCGACACACAGGACGACAAAAACCTAGATCACCTATATTTTTCCCCAAAAGATATTCTCCCACTTCCAAAAGCTGGACAACGCGAAAAGAAGAAATCCATTAAAAAAGGAAAAACAATGATATTGACATCAACTCCTGATTACGAAGAACTAAAATCTGCAAAAGTTGTTCAACCAAAGAAAGCAAACACCATTAAAAGACAAATTACAGGAAGCAAAACTTTACCTACCAAAAAGATAACACAGAAAAGAGACACTGAAAATGACTCTTCATTTGAGAGTTCTACCGAAACACAATATGCTGAATCAAGGGATTCAGAGAGTGATGTGTAATTTTACCCAAAGCCGTCGGGATTTGAAATAGAAAAAATAGATATTCAAGACCTGAACGTAAACGAATTCATTTTGACAGAATTGGTTTCAGAAAAACAAACCAAAAAGCAATTTGTGGCTCAAATAATTGTCACAGAAGAGAATTCTAGAGAGAACAAGAAAATACAGGTAAAATTCTTACGACAGGATAGACAGAGCAAAAATATATTTAACTTCCCAGACGTAGAGGACGTTAGGGAGATTTTTGAATTGGAAATAGTGGAAAGAGTTCAAGTGAAAAATTTAAGGCATGGAAAAATGCAGATTATATAAATGTGATGCTTTAGTCTGTTACCTAAGAATGTTTTGTTTTTGATTTTTCATTTATTATTTTATTTTAGGAAGAAAGTTTAAGTTGGACCTTGTAATCTTTTTGATATGATAAGTCTTCTATCAATAACTGTTTGTTCGTTTTATTTAGGTTCTTCCGTTTGAAATAAAAGTAACAGTTTATTTTAATGTATGGTTTTTAAATTTCCCGCATTTGTCATTCTTTCCATTCCATGTGTCCGCTTTGCCCCATAATGGTAACCGCTTTGCCCCGCATATGGGACAAAGCGGTCACTTTTGGCTTTGTACAAATAAAAAATAATATAAAAAAGGTTTTAAGTAAATTTCCAAAAATCACATTTGGTTTAGTTAATTAAAGGATGCATTAATCTAAATCAGCCTTAAATAATGTATATAAAAAATTAACGTTATGGGATTTTTTTTATCCTTAGGGTGGCCTCTTTGCCCCACATTCCCCTAATAGAAATATTTGTTCGAGATTTCTTACACTGTACTGTTTAATAATTCCACTTAACATAAGTACAAAGATAAAACTCTATTATTTATATTATAGGATCGTCAATAGTGTAATAGACTACACAAAGTGCAAAAAAAATAAAGATAAAGGCAAAGGAATAAAAACAACATACAATTTATTAACATTAGGAAGGAACAAGCCTGGAAGTTCCTTGTCATCAAAAACTCTGATGCAGAATAGCAGCACCTCTCGATAAAAAATAACTTCAGATCTGTTCTGCACTTATTGTTTAAATTTACATTTTTAAATGCCAGTATGATTTTATTAAGTTTGTTAAGGCACTTTCTCCCAAAATAGTAAGGATTATGTTGCCCAACTGTTATTCTTGAAAAAGGTAAGTTTAGTTCGCCTCTGTGTCCAGTGTCGTAACTCTGAACATCCTGCCTGCGTTCAAATGTTCTTATATTTCCAATTGTATAGATTATTGTTAAATATACAAATAAAGAGGAGAACGTCATTATTTTTAAATTTTTAAAATATGGTTTATATGAGTTTAAGGGGTTAATTTTGACTATACTTCTAATAATTTTTTCTGAGTTACAAAAACAGTTGTTGATTCTTTTGAATTACCCCAATATACAATCCCATACGAGATCGTGGACTAAACAAGACCAAAATGGATCAAGCGTAAGGTTTCGTTAGTGACAGTATCTCGAATGTTCCTAATCAAGTAGCAATAAGAGGTCAGCCTCGAAGAGGCTACGTCTACATGTACGCTCCATCCAAGCTTTAGATCCAAATGGACACCCAGGAACTTGGTACTTGCTACATTTTCAATCTATTGAATGAGTAAGCTATAATTTAGAGTAGAATTTTTCGTTGCAAACTGAACAGCACAGGATATGGTTGTGCAGTGTAAGCTTATTTGACCTGCACTAGGTTGACATGGCATCCAACGCAGCGCTACCACCTGCCTCCTATTATTAAAAAAAGGCCTGTACGATAACATTGCAGTCATCCTCGTAGAGTATCGGTCTACCTGAGGACGCTATGCTTTTTGGCAAGTCATTTATGAACACATTAAATAGACTCGGCGACAAACAAGATCCTTGGAGTGTGCCTAGATCAATTTCTTGAGTAACTGCCCTATCTCCACTAATCTCGACTAACTGAGTGCTTCCTTCCAAGCAGGTTTTTACTCAATTTAGTGGCGGCCCACGAACCTCAACCCATGATAGTTTACGCAGCAGTAAATTATGGTTGACTGGATCGAAGGCTCTACTCATGTCATGTGTCCAATGGCCATATTCAGTGCCGCCTCCGTTGGACGATTGGCTCTGAAACCAGTTTGGCATTCAGAAAGAAGGCAGTACTTTTCCATATAATATGTAGGGGGGATGGTTAAAACAGCATTCAAAAATCTTGGCGAAGTGACTCTGGACTGTAATTACCTGCATCCTGTTCACTGCCCTTGCCCTTATATATATCCTAGACACTTTTAGAGGGCTCGAAAATACACCCTTGGAAAAACTGCGATTTATTAGATAATGGAAATTATATGATGTCAGCCACTTCGATCAGTAATGTACCGGGAATATCGTCAACCCCAGCGGATCTCCCATTGCAGATGGTGTGAATAGTTTTGAAGACTTCCCCATGGCTAGTTGGGTAGAGAAAAAAGGACTTTTAGGCCTGCTGCTCACAGGTTTGTTTGGGTTACCAGTATTTTTTCTATTGTATACAAATAAAGGCAAATTTAACAAAAAATTGGTTTACTTCACATACAGAGTAATACGAAACAATTAAGGTTTGGATAAATAATACTGGTGTGTCATAGCCTGTAGAATTGTGAGTTCTAGAAATATTTGTTTGCTTGAAAAATTAAGATTAGGATCAATATTATTGGCGTATGACTGCCAGTGCTTGTGAGCACTAAAAAAATATATAAGATTCGGATAAATAATATTGGTGCGTCATAGACAGTGGCATTGTGAGTGGTACAAATATTTCCTTGAGATTTCTCACACTGTACCTTTTCTATATAAATAAAGGCAAATTTCCCTAAAAAAACTCACATCACATACACAATACACAATACCACAACACGAAAGAATTAAGGCTAAGATAGATACTATTGGGGTATCATGGTTTGTACTATTGTGAGCACTAGAAATATTGACAGCTTAATATGTTACTTGTTAAAAATTTGTACGAAAACCCAATTTTGGCGCACCAATTGTACTGTTATCAAATTTATTAATAATTAATTAAATAAAGTTGTATTTAGAACATTGAAGTGGCAAAATACAATTAACCCCTGGAGGAAAAGAAGAAACTTAAGTATGCCAAAAATCATGAAAAAATGAGGACGGGATTAATTTCGTTATTTCAGACGATTGTGTCATCTTTTGTTTGAAAGTAATATTCTTTTGCATTTATTTGTTCGTTGTTTATACCTTGTACGAAAGAATTAATAAATAACTTTCACTTGGTTTTGTAAATTGTACGAAATATACGTTTTGTTAAAGGTTCATTTATTCTGTAGTATCTGTATGGCCATTGGAATTTTGCCTGAGAAGACCTGGAACATCAGGGAATTTGATACTTAATGAAACTAAAGCATGATTAATTTTTATTGGTATATCATAAGCATATGATATTATGAGTATTTACATTTGCTTCAAATTTCTTATGCACTATTTCTACTGTCCATAAATGCTGGACAATTAAAGTGAAAAGCTAATTGGTTTTAAATAAACCATAATAAACATCAAAATTACGAAGAAATATTATTGGTGTGTCATAGCCCATAATGTTATGGCTTGTTTAAAATTTCTCATGCCTTACCTTTACACTACCTGAAAACTAAATTAAGTCCGAAATATTTTTAGCTTTTGGGGATTACCTGACGTAAGATAGTTTATCCTTCTTTTTAGCCAGATCTAGCCCTCATTTATATTAATTAGATGCGGTTTAAGTCAATATATTTTAACGCCAGGAAATAGTGGTCGATACGTACTTAGTATAACAATGCATATGAGACAGGCTGTCAATTGGAATGGGTAACATATTTTTTTTTAGCATCTTCCACGTTGTAGAAGAAATACTAAGTCATTTACAAATGTACTACTTGTGCGAAAATTTCTCCTGATTTTTACTGATTTTTTTAAATTTTATTATATGCTTTTTCTTTTCATAACAATAATTTTTGCAAATTTGACTTAGATATTTCGCCTTTTGAGTATGTCATGTCATTTCAGTGAAGATATGAATGCTAGTTCTAGAGAATAACAGCTTGTATAAATAACGCAAATAAGTTAAAAAAAAACTGATCTAAAAATAAGTCTAATTCTGTTTCATAAACTCTTGTATACATTAATTGTGATTTGTAAGACAAAATTGCAATACTCCTAAATGGTTTAAAATTTAGATGAAATAATCATAAAAACCCAAAAAATTCTTACCTTAAAACTGACGTGGACCAACGAGAACTAAGCAAGTCCCAGTATTAAAATAGCACAAACCACGTAAACACGTTGAAAGGAGAGTTTACGGAGAAACGGCACGTCGAGCGTCAATCGAGGGTGCTGCGGACAAACTGACGCGCGAATGCCCTTTCGCTAAAAATGACACTAAAACACCGTGGCGGCGCGGCGCATGGTTGGCGTCGCGACGCACACTGGGTCATAACATCGTAAATTCTATTTTTCTCCTCAGAGCCAAGATTATTTATTTACACATCAGGTATCGATAAAATCATTATTACTAAATTAACAACGCGTATATTATTTACATAGTTGGATATGTTTTCTTTGAAGGCATTGATTGTGCATTTGCATTGGCTTGAAATCTTATGTTTCGGTAAGTAGAATCACCATTTGTCAAATGTTTCATCACATATTGTAAAAACAACAAGCGATTGAAACTAAATTACCAAAATATGATCATGTTCCGTTCACACTTCTTGAGTCCACTAGGACGTAATATCAACTAGTAATATCATGCTTCATCATGTTCATCACCCGTTAACTCGCAAATAATATGACCTGAAATGGCTGTTTCAATAAACAGTCAGTTCTAATTATTAAATTTGTTTATCAGATTTGACGGCTCGATCTGCTGAGCTTATCAACAGGGACTCATAGGAATCTCTCCAGGCAACCACCAGAATGAAACGTACCCTACGGATGAACACAATGGACTCCGACTAGAAGAAGGATTCTTCCACTTAGAAAGGCTCTTCATCATTCATGGCTTTTACTTCAAACCCAAGGCATGAGACATTTGGAATGCTGAAATCAGCTAGGCTACTTCAAAGTATGGAAGAGACAGAAGCTCTGCAAAGAAAATTATGGCAGAGTTACCAACAATCCAGGAGAGAACACAAAATGGCGACGTAATAAAAAGTAAAAGGCAACTCATCTGTCAAAGATGGCGCAAAATCCCAGTTTTGGAACTGAGTTCAGACACTAAATCAATGAAACTCTTGTAATAGCAACAGATGTCGCTTAAGACCCAAAAAATGCGCCGGGTATAGCCCCACAAGGGTATTTTACAAAATTGTACTACTGCGAGCCACAATGGCTTTCACTTTTGAAGAGTGTCCCTTATTCGATTTCTATAGATGAAGAGCACAGGCTACGCGCACACTTTACAGGAAATCCTTTCCAAAGTTTAAACTAGCCAATCACCTATAAGCTTCATGATATATTCATATAAAGAAGGCTTTCTTGCCAATATTTGGAACCATCAACCAAGATTTTCACCTGACAAATCCTGATTACCGAAAATAAGTATCAACAACAAGCAATTCCGTAAAAGAAATATTTATAAAACCTGGATCGATAACGATAACGCCATGTCAATGAAAAAGTTCGACAACTATAAAAATATTTCCCTTTCGTATGATAGGACTCCGAAGCAAGTTGAAGAATACAAGACGCTTAAAGCTGCAATGGTTTCAAGAATACAAGATGGTGAAATTAATCTCAAAATAAAATATATTGGTGGCGTTCCCAAAATTGTAAAAACGAAAAATAATTTAAACTAAGTGGACTTCTAACAGTGTTTTATCTTCTCAACTAGACATTTCATGTGTTTACCAAAATGTAAGAGGACTAAATACAAAGACTGTTGAATTCTATAAATCGGTATGTAGCAATAACTATAAAATAATTGCTACCACAGAAAGTTGGCTTCAGGACCACATCTTATCCAGTGAACCCTTTGATGACAGATACTCTGTCTTTCGTAGTGATAGGTGCTTAACGGGTGTATCGGGTGACAGTTGTGATTGCAGTTAGGAAAGAACTGAAACCTATAGCACTTGATTTGCAGGTTGGGGGCACCGATGTCACCAGGATAGATATGGTTGGTTGTTGTTGAATATAATACCTTATATGTATTTGTCATTTATATCCCTCCAAACACACCTAATCCCGAGCTTCAATATTTCTTTGATTATTATGAATCTCTCCATTATTTATATGGAAGCAACTTACTTCTTCTCGGCGATTTCAACACACCCCATTTTAAAAATAACAATTCGGTTGACTCAGAAACTAAGCTCTTAAATAATTTTCGCAATATGTTTTCACTCACACAACATAACTCGATTGTATATACTGAAAATAGGTTGTTCGATTTAGTTTTCTCTACCATAGAATGCATAGTGAGCAGAAACTCTATCTGGTCCCTGAATATCAATACCACCCTACTCTTGACCATTTAATTATCTATGAAAAGATCCAAATTGCCTAATTTCCCAATAAATTTTCCCCTACTTTATGCCTCACTGCTAAGATGAGGACTGATCTTCACTCTACGAAGTCAATGATGCTGATATAGCTTGTAATATTTTTTTATAAAATATTGTATAAAAATGTTTATTTGTATGTTCTCAAATCAATAATACAAAAAAGAAACTTTCCAGTTTGGTTCATTAAAAATATAAAACGTAAACACAAGATTTTCAAAAAAATTTAAAAAACGGGAATTTCAGCCACTAAGATGCGAGTATAATACACTTCGTGCCAAAACCAAAACTATGATTGATGTGGCATATAAAAATTACCATTCAATTGTATAAAACTGTATTACCATTGATCCCAAGAAATTCTGGTTATTTATAAAAACTAAAAAAATCTTCCTCTTCTATACCTGAAGTCATGACTAATGGTACCACAGGTTATTCAGATCCTCAGGATATCGTGGATGCCTTTGCTGAATTTTTCAGTAGTGTGTACACCATATCTTCAAAGAATTCCTCCCTTCATAAAACCTTAGCTCATTCATCAGTTTAGATAGTCTTGCTGACGAGGTCATCTTGAAATCAGCAAAAAAACTGAAAAATGAAGCCATCCAGGGACCCGATAAAGTCCCCTGCTTCATTGCTAAGGATTGTGCTTCTGTCCTCATAAGACCCCTCTCTAACATTATGTAATCTCTCTTTGAAACCCAATACATTTACTCAGGTCTGGAGAGAGACAAAAATAACTCCCGTTTTAAAGAAGGGTAGTCTCAATAATACCATCAATTATAGACCCATCTCCATTCTATCTGTTTTTGCAAAGGTCTTTGAGTCCTCAGTGTATGAATGTATTTTCGAACAAGTCAAGCATATTATTAATGAAAAACAACATGGCTTTTTTTCTAATAGGAGCACCGCAAGCAACCTGGCCTGTTTCACGCAATTCATCGGAAAGGCACTCGACAACCAAGCCCAAATCGACATTCTTTTTACTGATTTTTCAAAGGCTTTCGACAGGGTTGACCACGATATATTTTTGCGGAAGATTGACGCAATGGGCTTCAGCAATAGACTTGTATCATTTTTCCGCTCCTACTTAAAGCAGAGACGACAATATGTTGAAGTTAGGGGTTACCGTTCTTTAAAATTTTTAGCAACCAGTGGGGCATCCCAGGGAAGTAACTTGGCACCACTAATATTTATTTTGTTTATAAATGATATATGGGATAATATATCAAGTCATGCTTTGCTTTTTGCGGACGACATGAAGCTATATAGGATTGTTGGAAATGAGGCCGAGCTCTACAGAAGTATTTGGAGTCAATTAACAATTGGTGTAAAATAAACAACCTTCCCTTAAATACAGACAAATGTTTTATTATGTCATTCTCAAACAAAAAAAACATTAATACATTTTAATTACGATTTGGATAATGCAACAATTAATAGGTGCACTACTTTTAAAGATCTTGGCATCACATCCGACGCTAAACTATCATTTGAAGGCCACATTAAAAGAGTCTATTCAGAAGCCACCAAAACTATAGGGTTTATCTATCGCAACGCAAAAGAATTTACTAATATTCGTGCACTCAAAATGTTATACTTTAGTTACGTAAGATCAAAACTTGAATACTGTGCTAGTATATGGTCTCCTGTTTATGCTAAATACATTAATCAGGTCGAGATTATTCAAAGAAAATTTTTAAAATATCTGGCATGCAAAAGTGACGGAGTTTTTCCCGCAAGGGGCATAGATCAGGTAACATATCTCGAAAGATTTCATAATCCCTCACTAAAAGATAGAAGACAACATCTATCAGTCAGCTTCTTCTGTAAATGTCTTCACTCCCAAATTGACTGCCCAGAATTATTAACGCAAATACAAATACATGTTCCTCCTAGATCCACAAGAAACCCACTAGTTTTCTATTTACCCACGCCTGGAACAAATTTCCTTATAAAAACTCCTCTGTACAGCGCTATGAGCATATTCAATGCTATCTGCGGTGACGTCGATGTCTACAACCTAACCTGTGAACAGTTATTAAACATTATACGAGGGAAGATTTTGTAGTTTTATCGTTTTATGATTTCATAATTTTATAATTTTGTAATTTTATAACTTTATAATTTTATAATTTTATAATTTGTATAATTATTATTTTATTTTTGTTTGGTTCTAGAGTTGGTTTATATGGAAATTGTGCTATGATGTTGCTTTTCATACTTATTATAAGCCCATGTACTATTCTATAATTTTCTATTCTATAATTTTCATGTTAATTAGTTTTAAGTCAGATTGTCTTATAAATGGATGTATTCTGTTAGACAATAAACGATTATTATTATTATTATTATTATTATTATTATTATTATTATTATTAT